>JABFQC010002370.1:0-16336 GCA_022817085.1 Psilanteris sp. ZL-2020
GGGTTAAGGAGTGATGCCCCCCTTCATTAACGTGCGGAGGGCGACCGAAAGCCATCCGAAAGACTTATCTGTTTTAACGCACGCGCAATGCTGCAGTTAGAGTAAAAAAAGTAGTAAAAAAGTAGGAACTAGAGTAGTTTCCAAAAAGGAACGTTGCACTGAGAAAATGAAATTGTAAGGGGAACTATGCGCATCGTTAGTTGTACAATTTCATATTGTACTATTCTTACAATTTGAATAGTAATCGACGTCAGCCAAGGAGATAATCCTTGACCGATAATTCATCTGGTTTAACCAATGAGAAGCATCAAAATGTTACAATGTAAATTGTACAATTTCATTTTCTCAGTGTGCCAAACATGACTGAACTTGAATCAAACCACAACATTGCGACGGCACACAATTTTTTGTTCAAATTCACTGCCGTCGTGGTTCAATTAAAACGACCGTAATTTCAAGCGCGACATTTACAAATTACATATATATATAATACGTCCTGCACGTGCTCGATACCCAACGCCTCGCCGGCTAATCGCGACACTTAAAGGCTTTTCGTTTGCGGTCGCAAAATCGCGCAAATATAACGCGGCGGTGCAAATTTGCAAGACGCATTCAATGAACACGTTGTAATTGAAATCTTCGACCGAAAATGCGCGGCCAGAATATTAATACAGAAAACGCGCCAAGTTATTCGGCGGAGCGCAAAGTTGCGCGTGCCGCGATCACGTCGCTGCTTGTATTGCGGAAAGTTGCTAGTGATATCGCATGTGTTGTGTATTTAATGGCACCTCGGAGACGCTTGTCCGTAGTTGCCGTGTCTCGTTCGACGGGTTAACCCGTCGTGGTGTGCGCGCCGTTCCCCGGGTTTGCGCGATAACGCGAAGACAATTTCGCACTTGCCGCACGCCGTAATCGCATATAAAGCTCAACGGGCTTCGTTTATTTGATAATTCAATTCATTCAACTATTCTGGTCCGCTTAAAATTGCGTATATACACGGCACCTGTAATTCCCGGGTATACATATATATATATTATATACATAGCATTGGGATATTTTGTCCCGCAAGGTGGCGGTTATTTATGAATGATTTATTGACCACGGACACTCGACGTCGAAGAGTTTGGACAGAAGGGTGGGGGTAAGAGTCGCCTGTGATATTATTTTAGATCGATTGATTAATCGACTATTAAAGCGTGTTGGGTCGACGGTGTTCAAATATAAATAATAAAAATTGTTTTATGTCCCATACGCGCGTATTCCGGGTTGCGATTTAATTGTAAATGACGCAAGAAAATGGACGCGATGTTCACCATTAATGAGGAATCAATCGCGCGGTCGCAAAATAAATCAACGATTGCATCAATTCGATGTTTTAATGGGACGAAACGAAACGTAAGATGCCAATCGAACGAACGAAGGCCTAAATGTCGTTCCGTCGTAAACAATTGATCGACTAGTTGTTTATACGCTCGTGACCTAAGGTCGAATGAAATAAACACGATTTATTTGATTCCCGGAAATAAAGTACTCGGAATTGTTTTTGTCGGGAATTGCAGTGTTTTGGCGCGTCGTAGGAAAGGTCGCCGTGAGTGTAAACACAAGAAATAAACGACGTTATGACAAGTGGGTCGCGCAGTTTTTGTTTATGCCGTCGAACTTAATAATGAACCGCGCGGCGTTTTCGGGACGTTTTGTTCGCGTCGCGGGCAAACAAACGATTTGTCGAAGCCGTGCGATTCCGACCCGAACGCGCGGATCAGCCGCGAGGTTAAACGACAATTCGGTGCGCGCGTCGCGAAACCAATCGTTCAGCGCCAATAAATCGCGCGAAAAGTACACGTTTGATTCTTTTTGAGTTACGCGGCCATTAGTGTGATTTCTAGGTGGCAATGAGCCGTAATTTAGCGTGGCTTTTTATATCGAGCGGATTTATGGTAATCGAATAACTAATTTATCACAACAACACGGACGAATTGGACGCTTTCGAAATAAACCGTCGGGCAAATTGATTGTCTAGGTGCTCGGCGTTCCCGCTCCTTATTGCGCTGATTAAACTGTCAAATTCGAGTACAAAGGGCTCTAGCGTGACGTCATCTAAGAACCCATAAAATCAACTAGCTAAATGCTTAAGTCGAATTAAGCCCGCGCCCACCCACGAGCCGCCGAAGGGCGCGCTCATAACTCGGTAAAATAACGGCCGGCGCACGAGACGACGCGCGTACCAACGCCGCCCGAAACAAAAAATGATCAAGAAGTACCCTTCTGGATTTAAACTCGTTATTTTTATAGCGCAGGAAATAATCACTTTCTTGTCTTCGATGATTCACAAGTGCCCGCGCTGAGGCTTGAATTTGATTGACGTATCTGATAACAAGAACATATTGTGAAACTAGAGTGGTAATTGCCTCGCGAATCAAGCAGTTCATTTGAATCGCAATCTATTCACGATCGATGAAAATAAATCGTGAGATAAACGCTGCAATTATAACTTTGGCGTTTTTAAAAGTCCGATTCAATTTAATACCTCAATTTTACTTCGGAAATGCTGGCATAAGGAGACGCGCAATTTCCGCTCGAATAAACAAGAAATAGAATTTTCGCGTTGTTTTTAAAATAAATCAAGTTTTTGATTTAGAAACAAAATAAACAAATAAAAAATAAAAACAAACAGAAAGCGAATAACTTGAGTCTGTTGATAAATATCATGTACAATATCATATGTCGAAAAGTGGTACATATTTGGGAAATAAATAAAAAAAATTAAAAAAAAAAAAAATAAAACAAGAAACATATATACACCAAAAACTGATCGATCAACCAACATCGTAAGCGAACGAAAACGTTCGGTCGACGATATCGTTAATGCGACTTTCAATTATTGAACGCGACAAGTACTCATATTCATTTAGAAAATTGGATAAATCTTGTTCGATCGGGTTTACTTTACGCGCCGTAATTCCGAGCGCGATAATTATTCGTCGAATTATGCCGCCAAATCGACTTTTCGGATTCGCGCATTTTTGCGCGGCAGCGCGGTTTGCGTCCGAGTTTCAACAATCCCCCAAGTTTTTCATTTTTCGCGTCTATATTTTATCGCAACAACCGTAATGCCGGAATTAACAATGCGAAAGCCCGTCGAACGTGATGCAAAAATAACGACAAAAATGAGTGTCGATGGAATACCGGCAAATTGCTTCAATTCGATCTTTGCGTAACTGAATTAAACATCGAACGGTTCGCGTCGCGCCGGCCAACTTAATATTTAAATCATGCGAGAGTAATATCGCGTTATAATTCAGCGACGGCGCGCATCATCAAACGCGAAAATGACGGCGCGCGGATGAGTCCGGTTGATCGTATTGATATATTTTTGCAGGCTTAACTTTGATTTAGCGGGTTTTGTTGCTGAAAATACATTTCCGAGCAGCAGTATTTTCGGGGATTAACAATTGTAATCTTTCGTTTATGGAACGAGGAACGGGGAATCGCGTTTTAAAACATGCGCATTCCTTATTGAATACTGGTCCATTAAAATTTTTTGCATTATTACGGTATCTGAAACAAAAATCGTAGCCTCCGATATATCGAAGGCAATATCGATCGACTTTTATGACTTCAATTTTTTATGTTCTACGCAACTTTATTAAAGTTACTATACGTCTCTGAAAGCGTATTTCTCTTTACGAATTTTCAACATATATATATATATTGTGAAGCCAACACGAGCGGAGCGTGTTCCGTCTATATGCAATGTTATATTAAAGTTTCTTAATTACTTGATTGTCAATGTCTGAACATCTCAAATTGGCTTACAATTACAACGATTTCGTGCGTCTGTACGAACTGTAAAACGATGGTTGCACGAGTACTTTTTTGTATTTTTTTTTTCTTTTTCTTTTTTTTTTTACGCGTCTATTTACTTTTATTGCAAAGGAAATAAATGAGTGGCATTAAACTGTGTGCTTTATCGTAGCAATTTTGGTTGTTAATAAAATATTCTTTGTGGAAATATAACTTTACCCGCGACACTTTAATTAAAGAACATATATATATAGATATACATATATAAAAAAATCATAACAAAAAGTGCACGAAAATTTTATTCCCGTCTCATATTCATAAGTCGAGTATATCCTCGGAATTGAAGTTTACAGAAATTGCTTCTCATCGACTATATTTTCCGAAATCTGACTAAGCACATGAGGCAACTGATGTCAGATTAACCGGCTGAAAAACCGGTTATATTGATCGCGTTAAACGGCTTTTCGTGCATGAAAACGGAGCGGGTTGGGACAAAAAAAAAGCAAAAAAACGTAAAAAGTAAAATACGGGAAATAGGAAACTCTCGCTGGCGACGTGGGTTTTGCGGTTCGACCTGTTTTGGGTTGTTGCCAGCGACCTGCCGCGCGCACCTGAGCGGACAAAGAAAGTCCTTCGACTTCGGAACGTGCTATCGCGAACCTCAAATCGTTGGCCGATAACGCCGCGGGAACATCGAGTGCCAAGGAATCGAAAATTCAAAGCACCCGGTTGCAAATGGTCGCGCAGATTTATGGCGTTTTGCGTTAACGCGCCAGCATTGTGCGCGGCCGCACGCACTCGGTGCGTTGTATTTTCAAGGTTATTCCAGAGTCAGGATTTTAAGCCTCCTTTCAACCTCGAAAAGTGCGAAAATGGAAATTTCCGCTTTTTTCGAGGATAAACGGAGGCTCCAATTATTGCCATTAAAATCTTTAAACATATCATTTTAACGGCGAATTAAATATTCTCTCCTTCCCTTTTGCTTAATACGTGTATATTTAAAAATTATTTAAGAATATTTATATATTTAATTATATTCGAGAATGCAGCATTCAAAGTTAAAACGATATGTTTAAAAGTTTTAGTGAAAATAATTTGAGTCTCCTTTGAACCTCGAAACGCGCGAAAATGGAAATTTCCGCACTTTTTGAGGTTGAAAAATGACTGAATTTAAAACAAATTTCTGCGTTTTTTCGAGGTTCAGCGGATGCTTAAAATTTTGACTCGGGTTTGTTCGGGGTTCAGGAAGTTCCGGCATTTTTTTACGGGACCGCTTGGGGAAAACTCCGCGTCGCTGTCAAAACGTTGAACGATTAAGTTCGAAGCGCGCATTGTCACGCGTAATCCACAATCGCGGGAGATTGAATCGGAGTGAACCGTTCGCGTATTAAATGGAACGCGTTATTTCTTTATATCTATGTGTATACCTGCGTGTCGAAAAAAGGGAAAAGCTCAACGGCTGGCATTAGCGACTGTATTATTTACGCGACATCTTGATACGACTTTTTTACGGCACGAAGGAAACACGCGTTTCGGCGTTTAGGTTCGTTCGAAATTATATACACCCAAGGCTATTATCAGCTAACTCAATAAAACGAAATACACGATGATTATATATATTCAACAATTGTCGGTGTTTCCGAATTTTTTATGCAGTCGTTTAACGCAAACGGATATTAATTTTTCAAATTTCCGCGCGCTGTTATATATATATATATATATACGATTCTCTTCATCGTCGCGACTACTAACGGATTTTATTGGCAACGCGAAAGCTTGAAATTGCCAATCTCTGTCGTATCTCAAAGAACCGATTTTTTTTCTTTTTTTAATTTTTGTCTTTAAGAATCGGCGATTATGATTCGAGCGAGTAATCGGGAATTTAAACGAAAGTAAGCCGTGTTGTTAAAAGTGACGCCGAATTATAAGAATAAAGTGGACACAAATAATAGAAAATGAACACGCGGCGCAAAAAGCAGCAGCATAAAAGAAAGGATGCGACCGCGGTAGGATATCCGGCGACGCGACGCAACAACATTTATTTTTCCGAGTATAATTTGCAGATAAAGTGAGATGTGTTCAATTGCAAATGGTCATTTGCTTTCCTTGCGCTCTGCTTTTTGTCAGTACTATATTTGCAGCTAAACGCGTCGGCTTATAATAACTTCCGCAAAAAACTCGCGCCATTCGTCATGATAAGGCAATTGCGGTGTCACGTTGATATGAACGGGGGGAAAAAAATAAAAAAATAAAAAAAAAAGCGTTTAATATTTCATTGAGATTAACAGCGGCGGAATAAAGTTGGACGGAAACAATGTTACAGTGTCGTGACAATTGAGAAAAATCAATGTTCCACGGTTAGCGTAAGTGGCACAAAGCGTTACACGACTATTGGATTTCCATCGGTCTTCTGGGTCGGATTTAAGTAATAGCGAGCGATTTCGATCTCTTTAACGAATAAAGCTGAAATCGTCGACGTCATTGGACTCGGCTCATCGTCGCCCTCTTTTCGCAGCGCGGGATAATATATTTTCACATATATATTGTCGGAAACAATTTCGTACGCCATTAAACTCGACGGAGTTAATTTCCTCCGTTGATTCAATAACCCGTAATATTTCGGCGCAGTTCGTTTCACATGCGCTCATAAATATTGGCGAGCGAGCGCGCGCGCGCGAGCCCGAAACGGACTGTCAATTCATTTTTGAAGCCCGTTCGATTAACGCGATCAATAATACAATCGGGAGCGTCAGAAATAAGAGCTTCTAATCGGATTGCTCAAATCCGACCGGCGCTCTCTTTTCCTCGTCAACAAATCGAACTCGTCATAAGTATTTATGATAATCGCCGAAGCAGCGGTTTGTCCGCTCATAAACATAACAAACACATTAGGAAACGTGCATTTTTCATGAGTCGACTGGTAATTTCGTTGATGAATCGCGCGGATCGCAGGGAAGCGCGCCATCAAATTCGCGAATCGGCCAAGTCGTGGCGTGATTCGCGCAATGTTACATCTCGAGACGAACGGAGACGATCGTACGTATTTTGGTCGTTAGGGGTTGAAAATTGGAGTTTTGTGATTAAAAAAACAACGGTTGAAATTGGTGCGCGATATCGCGAACGTATGTATGCGCGGTGCATTGGAAGTACGACTTCTCGTTAGATAATGCGGCGTTGTTCATTTTTGGCAATTATTCTAACTATTTTACAGGCATTTGCGGGGAAATGCCCGCTCGTGGTGGGTATTATTATTTTGCAAAGTTAATAATCCCGCGTTGTAATAAAAGAAGAGTTGCAATCCATTTTCGCGCAACAAATGTATTTACAGGATAAACAGTTAAACGAGCGTATGCTACTGCGTACGAGCAAAGTCTATTATATATATAAAAATTTAATTTAAAACGCAAGAAATTATTCCAAACTATCGAGGGAACGAGAGTAACAGCGAAAGTATTCTATAAAACAGCTTTCAATGCTAATGGTTTTAAATAAAACAGTCAATAAACGAATATCAAGTTATATTAAAAAAAATACCATTGCCTGATGATTCTGGTAAATCTAAATTAAAAATTGACGACTATTAAACCCGATAAAAGACAATTTAATATTAGCGAAAATGATTTCCGCATTCGCCACCCAAAAAGCATACACCGCAAACATTAATTGACAGTTCAACAAATTTACATGCGCCGCAAAATTGAATCATAAATTTTCCGTACGACGCATCGCGATACTGAATTAAAAAAGAATCCGATTAATAATACCACCCACCTACACATATATATATAAAATTTCGTCAGGAAAACGCTGCGAAGGTGTGCATTTCGCCACTTGTTTTCCTTTAAAAAAAAAAAAGCACAAATCAAATAAAAACCGCCGACCGCTATTTGGCTTACTTTCGTCAACCAGCTCCATAAGAAACTCGCAACAAAAAATCGCGCACAAAGCTCCGTGGATGCGAAGCGCAAAGACCATAACTTCGTCGATATCGTCGAGATTTTAATTGCCCTCGCGGTCGCGCAAGCGTGACGCGGACAAAGACGCGTCGCGGGCCGGTCGGAACCTTGCGTGCCGCGCGACAAAAGACGCAAATTTGCCGCAAGAAGAGACGCGCCGCCGGTGCGGTAATTCGTCGATGGATCCCGCGATCGTTTGCAGCAGTCAGCGTCTCGACCGTATTGACCCTAATTCGGGCCATCAATCGTCGGCCGGGGTCACGTGGGATCGTTTTGCTCGCGCGCAGGGTCGAGCCAAAGGGGACGAACATTTTGACTCGTTGTCGGTATTTTTTTTCTTGCGGGGCGTAGGTGATTGGCCGCGCGCGGCTGAACACACTTACGGTGAGAAGACGGAGGGCAAGAAGAAGACAACGAGACGAGGGTCCGCGCTGTCATTAAAGCGGCAGGTCAAGCGTGCCGCCCTCGTCTTCGTGCACGTACTTCCGTTAGCTTCGTTTTCGCAGGAACTGGATTAGAACGAACTTGGCCGCGGACCAATAACTCCGTGAGAATCGGCATTAAATCCATTCGTGATCGCCCGCTCCGCCGATCGCGTCCGCCATAAATTCGTTAAACCGTTGCCATGCTCCGCTCTGTCATCCAACTTTGTATCAGCGGCGAACATCTCGTTTCCTTTCCGTTCGAATTAAGCCCGGCCTCGCGTTTTATTTGCCCGAGGCGATTGATTTACCGTCCGGTCCGGGTTATAAATGTTATTATCCGATCTGTTTGTTAGCGAACTTCGGATTATTTCGGTGAATTATTAAGATGTTTGTCTTTTGTTTTTAACTTTATCCCGCACCGTCGATACCGCTCGAACTTTGCGGAATCGCGTCTGGTGAGCGTCCGACCCGAGGACACTCAATTTACCGTCCGTAAACGTATATCGCGACGTTTAATTGTTTGAACCCGCGCTCCCGTGCAAATATATAACTGAAGGAACGAAATTAAAGGAACGCGACGCGTCAGCGGAACCGCGCCGCGGGCTTTTATTGCGAATTCTCGCGGCGGAATTTCGGGTCGCGCGCGCTTCTCCTCGCCCGGGCCGCGAACTTTGTCGCGCCCGTCGCCAAAAAGACTCGCGAAATTCGTCGCCCCGGGCGGGGTGTGATCGTGACCAAAGTTATTTTAGGTTACGCGTACGTCGCCGCGTACGCTCGGTTAACGTCGGCCGCAGTTATGCCGAGTCCGCGTTCTCGCGCGCGATCGATTAGTCGTAGGTATCGAGTTTGGAGCGCGCGCGACGACCCCGGGTGCAATCGAGTCATGATAATCGGCGCTCGTCCTTTTGTCATAATTTAGTCATCTCGGCTCGAACAGCGCGATTCGCTTGTAATCGAATAATCGCTGGAGTTTAGGCAGCGCGTTTCGTATGTAAGAAAATAAATTTCGTATATAAGAATATAAATCGGTGTATTTTTATTAATTATACACAGAGAAAAATTTCTGGTAACGATTACCAGAATTTATGGTAATTGTTACACAATTGTCCTTGACAGCACACTGAGAGAAATAAATGACGAAAAATTACTATTTATATTATTAATTTGGAACCATAAGAGAAAAAACATAATATTTACTATTTTTAAAAGTAATATATTATAATAAAGTAATATTTTTTTACTTAAAAAACTTACTTTTTTCTTTTAAAAACAGTAAATATTATGCTTTTTCTCTCATGGTTCCAAATTAATGATATAAATAGTAAATTTTCGTCATTTATTTCTCTCAGTGCATCTTTTTGGTAAAGCTAAGCATGTATTACTGTAACGACTTCCAGAATTCTAGTAATGGTTACAAAAATCTGCTAATGTATACAATAAAACATGTTCACCATAACCAGTATTATCAAATTAATAATTAATAAATTATTAATAAAATAAATAAATTCATAAATTAATAATAAACAAAGAATAGTATTATCAAAGATTTTTTTTCTCAGTGCACGGCTGCCGCCAATTACTGCTTTTGCATTTCCGAAATCGCATTAATGATTACAGTCAAATGATCCACGATGTCGGACGTTTCGGCGCAAAAGCGTCCATTTTTTAGCGCAAACGTTAAACGTTCTTTTTGCGAGATTAAACATTGGTCTTTATATGATCGGTGGTATTTTTCCGGTCGATGGCCATCGGTCGCGCATTAAAACATTTATTATCAATACACAATGTATAAATGCCCTTTAGAAAATTATGACATCGGTTGTTAAAGTACGTGAACAAATGTTGCTGAATGTTTTAATTACAAATTGTAAATTGATTTGAATTTAATATAAATACACGTCAAAGATATATTTCTGTTTTCGAATACACTTATAATTACCGATTACACGCCAAGGGGTATAAAAGTATATTATTATTTGTTCGAGATGTCCGTCATTGTGTGCCATAATTTTACGTAAACGCAGTTTACTTTACACTGCTAGAAAAAAGTGTCTTAAATCTAATTTGTTTAAGACACAAGGTGACTTATTTAAGTCTTCAACTGTCTTAATACATAATATTATACATTTGTTTAAGACACTGAAGCATCTTGATTAAGTGGCTTTGTGTCTTAAGTAAGACATATATAATAAATATTTTTAGCAGTGTGGATTCGAGGGAATAACATTTTTGTTAATATCAGGAAAAAAAAACTTTTCATTGAAATACTAATTTATATTTTCGTTCACACATACACTACTAAAACAAATGTCTAAAATCGAGACATTTTAATGCAAAAGACATAAATAGTATCTAATAATAAGACACTTTTACTATCTTTTCTATAAAAATGTCTTGAAATAAGACATTTTTGAAACATCAGTTTTTACAGTGTAAAAGCGGCGTTACGTTAGATACTGCACAAAATGTGTTTCTCTGCTGTTAAACGAATCGAAAAAATGTAGGAAAAAATGAAAGACGACTTTTGACGCGGGATACGTTTCCTGGCACCAATAGACTGGTATAACACAATTTCCAGATTTCAGCGTACAATAAGAATGACGACACTAATAATCACACTATTATTGCCCGATGAATAGTTAATTGTTGTTGTCTACGCGCTTCATGTCGTCGGGGCGATCGAAAATATCCGCGCGGCACAGATGAATTAAATAATAATGGGTCTGTGTAAAAACAAGTTATTGCATTCTTTGATGCTGACACGTAAATTGTTTACCGTCAAGCTTTGAATAATATTGAACGCAAATATAAAATTTGCCGCGACGAATTTGCTTGTCGTTCGGGCGCGTTTCGCTCGAAATTTTGTTTCGAATATTTAGATATAACTCGACATCTAAAAAGTCGCTTCTTTTGTTTTAGGTAAGTCACGAGCAGATTTCGAGAGTCTCCAAACTGCAGACAGACTGTCGAACTGATGTTTTATGGAGACCTTGTGATATTGTTATGAAGATGAAGCTAACGCGGCATTCACAGAAGGAAATTTCTCCCCAGGGAGTCGAGCGGTATTTCTCGATGGAAATTTATTTTCTAGCATAATTGTACATGAAGGTTTATACTGTTTCGTGCGCAGCAAAAAATCTGTACAGAAATATATGAGATTTCGTTCTTCGCTCTGTTTGTCTTTATTCTTTATCGTTTTATTTATTTTTTTTTCTTTTTTCATTTTCTTCTTTTTCTTTTTCTTCATATTTATTTTGTTTTGCCTTTTTTGGCTTTTCATTACTGATAGTAAAATTGAAATTGTTTGCATTGAGGAACAAGTTTAAAGTTCGCGAGATTAAAAGCTGTGATTAAACGGAAGAAGTGAAATAGAATATTTTATTTACAAAACTTTTGAGTGTTATAAAGGAACAATCTTATGAAAGATGGATTGCAAAAACTAAACACCAGTATTACATGTTTAAGTATAATTGAAAAAAGGAAATGACATCGTCCTTTGAGCTGTCAGAATCTTGCGGCTGGGACGGTTTCATTTATGTCAACGTTATGGAAATGTTGTTGTTTGTCTCGGAAGATAAATTTATTGGTTTAGTAAAAATTTGCTTTAAATCAACGATACAACTGGTTTTGGTGGTAGCCTGCGAATTATGTTACAGCGAAAGACATTTCTTTTAAATCAGATTTTTTTTAATGTTTGGTGTCAATTATAATTTTTGAAATTGTTTTTGATGTACGTGTTTATTATATACAATCAATAAAAATATAATATATATTTGTATTATAACTGTAGTTTGTTAAATTGACGTTAACGTAGTTTATGACGCTTTTAAGTGTATAATATTTTTGATTTTAAGGAAATTTATTTTTACTGTTCCTTTTTTGTCATTAAAAATAACGAAGTATAAATTTAAAGCGCAGTAGCTTCTGGAAATGTCTTGTAGCTATAGTATTTTAACTGTCATAAAAAGCTAACAATTTATTGGATTATTTTTCAAGTTCTTAAACAAGTTTAAAATCATACTTAGTTATGTTGATGTTCATGGTCACAGTATGAAAGTTGGCAAGTGGGCTCGGTTTATGTTTATAAATCAAATTTTTATATTCAGATTTATGGATGATTTGTGGTAATAAGCGTTATTCCTACAATTTTGAATCAGGATAATTATTGTTGTTATTCTTAAAAAAATGTCAGTTATATATGATACGCGTTTTTGCAATAAAGAATTTATTCAGGTAAAATATAAATTCTAGAATGTTCACTATTTATAAATATTTTATGAATCGTTAGAACAAGAAAGTCACATATGAAATGTGTTTAGAAAAACAAAAAAGTTATAATCAAAATTCTGCTATGTATTATTTTTTTATTGCAATAGGACATTTTTTTCTAGAAAGTATACCATTTGATTAGAAATACTGTTCTTGTTGATTTACATTTTTTTGTAAATTAAAAATTGTTTAACATAAAATTTAACAATGTACTGTAAGTAAATATCTGACAAGATTTTATCACAAACCACTGATTCTAATTATTATTAAATATTAAATTTTTCATATCAGAATCTCCATTCTTTATGCAAAATTTTGGGAATGGAACTTTCGAACTGTATCCAATTATTTCAGATTTATTCAGGTAAGCATATTATGATTTATTTAAAGCATGAAGTGAAAATTTCGTACAACAATGCAAAAATATTGGATATGATTATATATATGTTTAACACATACATTTTAATTTAATTTGAAAATGATTACAGATTTTTACATCATGTTAATATTGAATGAAAATATTCGCATTAAACTTACAAAACTGATATATATTATATATAATATATCATGTATTTATATTACATTAAAAGTATTGAAAAAAGTCGTTTCTATAACGTGTTAAAAACTTTAGCAAAGAAAACTCATACGTTAGTCATTATATATAGTACATTTTTTCAGTACAAATTTTTATGATTTTTATGAAACAGTTTAAAAACGACAGAGAGCATAAAAACTCGCGAAAAATAAACAAAGTCGACTGTTCTTTTACTCGTCCTAACTTTGTTTATATCACGTGTTTAAATGTATATATATTTATAAACATGTTTCTTGTTTGCTGTAAAACATTCAAATATTGCTTTGATTGTACGAGTTATCGTATTCGTAATTCTTCAATTACACTGCAATTTCCCTTGCAATTTGATTTTGCAGTATTTGGTTACAAGAAGTATTCAAAGACAGATTATCAGCGCGACATAAGCATTCGCACGACCAAATGATAAAACGATGGAGCGGGGGGATTAAGTCTGATTTGCAATGTTCCGTGCGCGCGAGGCAAACACTCGTCCAAATCATCGGCTTAAACATCGGAACGCACTGCTAATTCCCTTGTCGGTCGCGATAATTTATTACCAACGAGATTTACCTATACGCCAGCCCGCGAAATCTTTTGTTTCGATTATCGAAATTTCGTTTGTTCACTCAGTCGCCAAAATACCAATAATTTTATGTTCGAATTATAAAAGACTCAGTGAATAATGTGATTAATCATACAACCGGTTACTGCTGAGCGTCTAAAAATAATACGTACTGTACTAATTTTTCGCTCGATTTATATATCTTTGAACCGTTGTAAATTACACGATAAACATAACGATTGTCCGTAATAATTACCGATTAATAAATGCACAAGATGACTTATTTATGTCATTATAAATATTGGTTGTAAAAACGGAATTTTTTATTTGGCTGTTATTGTGAATAATGTTAAAATGATCTCGGCTATTCTTATGATGAACAAGAAAATTATTTGCAACGTTGATCTTCAGTGTCAACGCAATTTTCTAATCACAAATTCTCTTTTTGATGACGCATGCTGCTGTCGCGGTCGACCGATATAATACTTTCGTTGAATATATAATTTAGAAGCGGATTACATTAAAAATGGGTTTTCATGTTAATTGTTGCATTATTGAATGACCTTCAAAGAATTATATTATATATAATATATGAAACATAAAAATTTTTACGCGGATAAATGAATCGTTTCATATAACTAGTCATTCGAATAAGAGAACAAATAAATTCGTATATTTGATAGCGCTGCAGAAAATCAGTTCCGGTTGTTTTTTAAGGCAACGCATATATATAAATGGAAGGAGTTCGAGTTCAAATTTGGCACAAAATTTGGACATAAGTCTGGACGGGAGGCGACATCCAGATCGTTTCTCTGATTATTTATAACCGCGTGTAGGAAAAAGTAGTTTAACCGAAGCACGTTTTTTGTTTTAACATACGGTTAACTTTGTGCGAATATTCCAATTTCGCATTCGATCTGTCGATATTTAATTTAAAAAGTATTTTCTAATAACGAAAAACTCTGTTCAATTTGATTCCATATTTTTTAATATATATATGTGTGTGTGTGTGTATATAAAGCATTGGTTAATTATCGAATAAATATAACCAATAAGTGTAAATCAAATAGTTAAACATTCTATAAGTTGTTTACGACTGAATAGCGCTTGTGTTAATGACTCGTACTTAATTAGATCGATGTGTTCCAATAAATTCCGTTTCTCGTGCAAGTATTATTGTGAAATTATTCCGAGGATGATTTAAATAAGGCAATCTGTGACTAGAGGCAACTGTGATTGTTGGTTTAGGGGGACCGTGCCGATCGCTTTCGGCATCACGCGATATAAATAATACGAGTGGAAAAGTTTATCGCAATGCGCGCTCGATAATTACGATACGCGATTTGGACATGTACGAATGTCGAATGTAAATTTATGTTTACAACTTGCGCGTGCGCTTGACGTTTTTATTTTTATACCGTTTTTTTATATTTTTTTATATATTTATATATACGTATTTATAAAAGAGAAGAGAATCGCAAAATTTACAAAAGACAATTGGATGCGAGCAAAATATTCATTCGTGAATAAAGAATAAATGTAAATCGTTCGTGGTACAATGTCATATTGTAAAACCCTTACAAATTCAAATTGTAATTACGCGGGCCAATGAGATGACAGAATTCAATTGTTTTAACCAATCGGAAAACTCCAAATGTAAAAAATTGGAAAATTTCATTTTCTGAGTGTATTTTTATAATTTAATTCAATTAATTATGCGGTTTATTTTGTTCAATGTCGAAATGTATATTTTGGTAAGTTAATAATTACACGCAGGATTCTGTTGCTTTTATATTTACGGTATTGGTTTCGGCGGTGTGCCTCAATGTTGATCAAGCTGTCTTTCTTGCAGACAAATGTTTCACCGTTATCTATATTGGAATAATTCATTTGATCAAACAACGTTTTTTGTCCTTTTTTAATCTATGTTTCTTTATTTCTTGTAATAGTAACACTCGGTCATTTTTGCAAAGTTTATCAAATTTTATTTACAATCGGTAGACCGAACTTACATATTTTCGGGCAACGCGATATCTCTTCGGAATGATTATCCAAAAAAAACTCATTGAGGGAATAATACAATTTCGCGTCTTCGCGCGATATTGAGAAAAATCGAATCGAGCTACACGGACTTCAAAGTTCGTAACTTTGTAGTTGCACTTAACTCTCGCAGCAGATATGAGAATAAAACGATAAAACAGAACTTCTGGAATTACATATAACGGAGATGGAACGATATTTCACGAAGCATTGACGCGTTTTTATAACTAATCTATAAAATAAGAAATGAAAATAATCCATCAAATATAAATGACGGTCTTTCATACAATAATAAATAATTTCATCTGATATTAAGAAAATGTCTGCACAGTCGTCGCTTGTAATAAAATTTGGTTATAGAATTGAGTTCTGATATTGAACTTTTAAAATAACATATATTTATGGCGTTCTCGCTGGAAGCGAATAAATTAGTCATTGATCGTGCATTAATTAAATATTTTGATTATATTTTTATGATCTTGAGCCCGTTATCATTGACAAGCAAATACACAAACGTTGATAGTCGAATAGTATGCATTTATAATATGACAGAAATTGAATGAAAATATACTTCCAGATATACTTTATGACATGAAAATGTTGTTTTAACATTATTTACGTTTATTTATTGTAAATAGAAGAATGATCGGTATATTGTCAAAAATGTTGTACAACTGTTTTTATCCGAATATTAATTATTTTATTA
>JABFQC010002371.1:0-16335 GCA_022817085.1 Psilanteris sp. ZL-2020
AGGTTACAAACTAGAAAAGAGTTGGCAAAAAGAAAGATTAGTCTTATCTAAAGTGTAATATTTAACTTAAAAGCCAAATTTAGTAATGAGATTATTTATAAAGGAAACGCAATAAATAATTATTTTCTCATTAGGAAACTGAATTAATAACGTGTATTACATTTTTAAACGCAGTATCAAATAAATTTGGTGTTTAGTCAAATAATTTACATTTTTCTTTTCGATTAATTTCAACGGTTTAATTTTCTTTGGAAAATTCAAAATTTTTTTCATTTAAAAATTTGTAAAAAATTGTAATCCGACGTAGGATTCGTACAGCCTTAATTATATGGTGAATTTATGTTATTATAAAACATTGAAACATAAAAGTTTTAGTGATGAATTCAGTATTTCAAATATACTTAGGTTATATTATCATAGAAAAAGCCTCGGTTGTAAATAATTCAGTTGAAAGTTTCTGTTCTCGAAATGAAATTTGTTTAAAAGTTGTCTCTTTTTAACATTCTATGGCTTCTCAATTCCTTTTCCCAATAACAATTTTTATTCTTTCTCGGTATACAAAAAATAAAGACAATAACAAATAGAGTCTCATTTAAACAATAATCCAACTGAGAAAGCAGCTTCATTAAAGTTTAAAACTGTATGTGATATTAACTTTTGAAAGGAGTTTTTGAATTTTAATATAAAAATTTGTTTGTGTTTGCATTGATTTGTCAATTTTTATTGCAACCAAAAACAATATAATATTAATGGTTGTTTGATGTTGATAATAATCACAGTTAAAATAATATCATTTGGATTGAAGATTCTAATTGTTTTGCTACAAAATAAACAAGGTTACTGAAGATAATAATAAATGATGACAATAATATTAAGATGGGAAGGACATTTTTGTTTTGCTTATACAACCTACTTACATTTATTACTTTTTGACTTTTGTTTTGTTCGTTCGTTTGTTTTGCTTTGTTTTAATTTTATGACGAAACGGGTGTTTAAGGAATTTAAAAATAACAATCTAAATTACAACAAGTTCCTTTATAAATCTCATTTGCCAATTCTTCCACGGTTTCGACGTTATCTGAACGATATTATGACTCTTGGACATTGCAATTTTAGATCCGCGTTAGAAATCATATTCTGCTGATATATAAAAGTTCAGATTCTCATTTTTCACGTGTCACTTGGGTCAATCTACCGATGGCAGTTAAACATTAATTAAATTAATGGACAAGCGGCACCGCGAAACACACAATTCGACAATAACAGTTTAGTACATCGAATCGAAATTCGTGCATAATTTAGGGCCATTGAGCGTTAATTTTAGCAATACACGTATGTAATACGTGCTAATCAATACACCGCCGGCACTAATTATAGATATTGATCAATATCGCGCGAAATCTAATAAGTGTTTCGTTGGCTACAGAATAAATTTTTCTCGTCTGGTAGTACCATCTAGAAGCAGAAACAGCGCTGTATTTAAACGCGATCGATACGTTCCCGTAACTTTTCCACTCAGTTTCATTTATACGTGACGTTTGATTCCTTGATATTTTGATTTTAAAATATCCCGCGTAAACGACGCAACCCTCTCGTTTAATATTATAAACCAATTAATTCAAAATTCGTATCTTCAATAAATCTAAAAATTTCGTGAATTTTGTTTACTTTTATGCAGCTCTATCGCTATGCTGAATACTTTAAACTCGTATTGAACGCATCTCTCGTATTTAAGGTATTAAAGACATAAATTGAACATCTGTTTGTAAATTAATATAAGATTGCGTGGACGAATGTGTATGATTCTGTCGTTATAAAAGATGGTCGATTTTAAATTTGCCATATGGTTAATCGAATTAGCTAAAAATTAGTTCGTTTTTAAAATCAACAGTTGCAGTTGAAAAATCTATTATTGATTTTATCCGTGCCGCTCGTAATCTATAACTTCGTATCGCAATCTAGATAAAGTGGCCAGCTAAATAATAAACGTACACATACACGCGAATGGTCAAAGTTTATTATCTGAGATATTAGCAATGATTACCATTTTAGTCATTTCAGTTATACCCAGGAATGAACTGCGCAAATTTTCAACTGGAAGTTACTTTTTAAACTCCAAAAACGCTTTCCCACGTTAAAATATAAGTTAAATTGTAAAATTTGTCGAAATAACGTAAAACTGGCCATCAAATGTTTGAAATAACGTGCCTGCTTTTGAGGCATTCCTACTGGTGTAATTTTGTGGGTGATTTTTAAATCGTGCACTTTATTTTCTTATTACGCAATTCACAGTATGTTGCATAATGCATAATTCAATAGGCAAAGTGATATTGCAATCTTTGTATCAATGTGAGCTTGCAGGAGGAATTAATAAAATCTTACGTCAGATATTTGTATCGCTTTTGTAACGTATTTCTATGCACTTGTATATAACCGCTATTATGCTTTTGAATTGTATAATATATCTCGCGTTTGATTGGGAGCGATGCCGCTATTAATTGACTACAAAACCCGAATTTCACACAATTATAGTATTTTTAATCGGTGATAGATGAACGAACCGAACTGATTGTTAATTCTCGTTGTTTGCGATCATGCATTTGTTTGAACCAACGAATATATGTATACATTTGGTATAGTGAATTTAAATATTCAATGTACAATGATAAAACTAGTTTTCGACTGATTTCATTGAAGTATCAAATGTTTGGGTTTATTGTAATTTACGAAATATTTCCTACTGTAGAACTATTTATATTTAACGTAAAAAATAAAAGCACAAAGTTGTTAATTATGTATATGGTGAAATATACATAATATGTATAAATTTATTATTACTGAAGAAGACACATACATACACTCACACCGATAAATCAAAATAATAAAACAAATAACAATGTATAATAGTAAAATAAATTTATTATACCTGCAAGTCAAATAAACTCGCGGATTTAACTTCGTGCATGAAATAAACCTATACAAATATGCTTTTGTTGGTCATAAACGTGGTGACTAATGAAGAGATTAGAATCGATACATTATGTATATATATATATTTAACACCTAAATAGATTTATCATTTTTGTCATTGATTCTTATACGAATCCATATTTAAGAAGTGTGCATTCATATATGAGTATATATCTATATATATATAAGTATAACTAAAAGAATTGTAATTAATTTTATAGACGAAGTGGTTATTAAATTTGAAATTTCTATGTTTAATACATGTATCTAAACAACATGTCGAACGTTGTACTTTATATTATATTTTACTAATATCGATATATTTAATGTTAATAAACTAAGCCAATTGGTTCCATTTGAATGCACACTTTATTGCTAAAAAAGTGAATAATTTATGTACAAGCGGGATTAATTGCTTTTTTGTATCAAGTGTGATGTATTAGAATTATTATGTTTAATATTTGAACTATTTCATAACTTTTGTTTGTTTACTTTTATATATAGTTCGATTTTCATATTTTTCACGATCAATTTTTGCGTACTCTTGTGTTTTTATTTCTTTTATGGTACAATATTCATTTGTGAATCATAGATAGGGTAATTTCGTAAATGTTTATATGTATATAGTTTTTAAAATAACTTTTATTGTAAATATGCAATTAACTTTAAATAGTGTACGTGTTTGTAACTGTTCCATAATTATAATATAATTTTATTTTTCAAACACACGGTGTAATGATGAAAAGTGAAATTATCACCGTAATTTTTTAAACCATATATAAGTTGATCCGAACTATTTAAAAGCGTTAATTTTATGAAGCATCAATGTCAAAAAGTTATGATTATGTGTCCATTAAAGTCTACTAATTTCTTTTTTTTTTTATTTTAATAAAGAAATTTTGGAAAAAAAGAAAAAAGAAAATTGTGAAATAAATTTTTTCATTTTTGTCTGTCAAATTTGGTCGTTAAGTTATACATATCTACTAATTATAGTTATTGTTTCCTTGAAACTAAATTTACGATTTTAATTAACTTGCGATTGTTGTTAAAAATTTTCAGTTTTACATGTGAAAAGGTAAAATTCCTACCTTTATAATGCACGATCATATTATATTTTATGCATACACATACAATCCATAAAATTGTTAAGTATGTAGCTTTATTAGCACGAATTAGTAAACCTCGAAATAAACCGATACGATTGGAACTTTAACACTTCCAATAAATGTTTCTATATATATTAATCGACAGTTAAATTTTTTTCACTTAATTCTGAATAATTTAACAAAGAAAACAAAAGAATCTTTTCAGTATATTAATATACATAACTATTAAAACTTCGTTCGGCTTATATATCCTTATGAAAATATATGTCGTCGTTGCACAATCTAAGTACCTCTACAAGACTGATAGAATCGGATATGTTATACCCGAAGGGAAGGATTGGAAGATCGCCAACTCGGACTTCCTTGAAAGTGGCGAGGTGCGGTTCGCCAATGATTCCAAAATCGTGCAAGGTATGGTTACGAGGATTGGGTCTGAGAATATAAGTCTCATGGGATACCGGATTTCATCTTTAGGATCGAAGTTTTGAACTTGATACTCTATGAGAACTTGTGGCTTATAGGTGCAGTATTCTTATGTTGATTAGCAAACGTATAGAATAATAGATGCAGACTGTCTGAGAGATAAATGTGTTCTGTAAGATAAATTTTAATTAGTTTACACAATGTAATATAGACAACATTATCTGGGTGTGGAAGCCTACAACGTCCCTAACAACGAATGGGTGGACATGTTGGTCGAAGGAGTGATCAGTGATTCGAAGGTAGCAATCGGGTTTCAGTAGAATATTTTTTCTGCTTGAGAAGGAGACAACGTGTTGGATTAGAAAATAGGATGTAAGTATCAAAACAACGTCAAAAATCCATATATATTAATTCGCACGGTGGTTGGGGATTAAGCTTCATTTCAAAATGGTCTAAAAACGGTTTTTTATGAGAAATAAGGTTATGACTTTTGGGACAATTTTGGATTGGTTTGATTGAAGATAAGGGTTTATATAGTCTACTTATATTAAATCAATATTCTCTTGACTCTCGTGTTTTGCGGTTGGAGAGTAGTCCTGTCAATGGTACTTTTGAGTGAATGAGATGATAGTGCCTATTATCCGTGGTTATCATATATTAGCTGGAATAAGCCAAGTCATTTAGTAGGCTCGTAATAATAATCCGGTGTTACTTGAAATTATTAATTACTTTTTTTGCGATTTTAATATACATTCTGGATTTGTTAGCGCATGTAGGTTTTTCAAGGTAATTTCAATCCTTAATGATTGGTTATTTCCTTAACAATGATTAATTATTGATATTTTAAGGTAATATCAAGGTTGACTGTGTAACTCCATATGTCAATAATTTAATTTTATTTCCAATTGTGAGCATTAAAAAATTGATGTTAGAGACAGAAGGAAATCAAAGAGCTTTTAATTGTGCATGGAATTTATATTCTTTGCGTAAATGTTTCGACATCAATAACCGCTTGACAATGGCGTTGGTATGAAAATATGAAGTTAGATTGTTCTGAAATGATGATCCGAGCAAATCGAATCTCGAAATTAGTTAAGCTTTGTTCTTCCGTTGTGGGATAGTCGTCTTATTGCTGATTCGTTTATCAAATGTCCACCTATTCCAAGTTCAAACTACGCTGGAGCAGGGAGTATTTCACTAAGGGATTAAAATATAAACCCAGCTTAACCCGGCGTTCAGGCCATGACTGGTCAATTTTAAATTTAAGCACAGCTTTATTCTTAAACCTCTGCTGAAATGCTGCTTCCAACAATCGAACAATTTTTTTATGAAATACATCTTTCTATAACAAACTAACAGATTGACGTAAATCTCGCTCATAAAATGTTTGTGTTTCCGACGACAAATTTTTGAATGATATATTGTGCGTTTAATAGAATACCATTTTGTACGGTTTTTTATTTTATTTATTGTATTCAAGTAAGCGGTGTTTTCCTATTCGTTCAAACAATGAGATTTTCGTATTCCAAATATAAAAATTACACAATGCAAAAGGCATGAAGTTACATTAAAATAATTATATAGGAACATAATAGACATTCATTTTAAATAACACGGGTATATTCTATACATGTATTTGTATAAGGAATATTATTATTATTATTTTTTAAATTCTATGGAGCAACATAACGTGTATTTATTTTTTAATTGTAGATAAAATTGAATTATGTTCTAATCCAGATAAATGGCATCGTTTATATGGGTTTTTAAATTCCGGATATGTAAATTTTTTGAAAATTTAAACTCTATTCGAGTCATATTTATATACAGATAAAAGTTCATGTTAGTGTAATCACACATTTATAACTTAATCACATAACAAAAGTTTTGCTAACCAACAAATAATAGTGTACAAAACTGAAATAATTATGACGAAACATAAACCACGAAACCGAATGGTTGCATACGGAAAAATATTGTAATTGAATCTATAGTTCGAGACAATTACTTACGTAGAATTTTTGTCATAGTTTAATCCAGCAAAATACTTTACAAATTGTTTTTTTGTACAATGTAATAAACAATACGTGCAATGTAACTAAGAAGCTTATTTTGCAGTTAAAAATATGATTTTTGAAAACTCTTTACAAAATGTGTTTTCGGAAGCGGGAATTCAGATGTATGAATTCAGAAGAATTTATAAACATTTTGAAAATATTCTGAAATTAATTTTATATTGCATTAGTAACTGTCTAATAATATACATTTTGATTGGAAGAATAACTATTTCTTGAATCGTATAAATAACAACAATCAATAGAACCGAAAATTAAAGTCATTATTCATCGATTGATTGAACGCAAACTTTACAGGATAAAATATTTTTATTTTTCCAGCGCTGTGAATCGTTAAAAGGATGAGCTATATATCTACATACTCGCAATATGTCCAATACTATATTTATTAGAGAATATACTGGAAACATACATACATATTTAAAGTATTTTCAGTTCAATATATTCTTAACTTCGCTGCACTGCCATAGAATTTTTCTATTATATCCTTGATGGAACTTTTATGTTCAATTAACGATCTGTATCGTTAGATTAACTATCCATAACGTTGTGATAAATGTATAAATTTTTATTATGGCAATCAAGTTATCTCAGAACATTTCGCAAGCATTAAGATAAGGTAAGTTTCATACATTTTTCCTTCATTTTCTTATTTATTAATTTACTTATTCATTTATGTCGCTGTTTTATTTGTTTATAATGTGTTACTCTTTACATGTATATGTTATACATATCAATCCTAATCATTTCTGTCGGATTAAGAAAGGAAATAAATATAGTAAAAAAAACACTTCAAATAAATAAATTGAAAATGACCTTTGTAATAATAATATTTATTATATTTGTTTAAATGTTTAGTATCTCTGTTTGTTAGTCATTAAAGTAATGGCAAATTTACGTGAACATGATATTTTCTGTTGTTTATTTGTGATTGTAAAATTAATTTATTTGTATTGTAAGCAACAGAATGGTGCCTTTGCTAATCAATTAATGAGAAATAACGTCGGGATTATTATTATGAATTCGCAACAAGTTCAATGTCTTGGCCGATTCATCACCAACAACAGTTTAAAATTTGTATTTATGAAGGGTTATAATAGTTAAATTCAGAATTATGTGATTGTATTTAGTTCCGCGCGTGTCTTCAGGAAACGCGAACGTATAAAGCACGATTAATGACGATAATACTTGCGATAATCATGAAGTAACATAAATAATCATCGTGACATTCCGGGTTGTAATAACTGCAGCGCGAGAACAACGCTGGAATTCGTTTTTAATTTATTTTCACGAAAATGACAAATGTTAACTTTACTCTTCTGCGTAAAATTAACGAGACGTAGATAATTATTATATTAATAATTTAGTTAAGTCTGCGAGCTTCATTGAGTCAATTCGCAAAGGAGATGGGTGCATTGCGACGATCCAACGCTGGTGCCTATTTTATAAGAGTAAAAGCGAACGAGAAGAAAAATTATGCTTTAATGGGGCGTACCGGTCATTGTATTCGAGTTCTTTCTTAATTACAATCGATTATTCCAATGGAAAATACGAACTAATTTAATTGAAGTTCGATCATTCATAAAATTGCTTGGATAAAAACATTGAAAATGGCGATTTCGTGGGAAAAGGTTGTAAAATAAGTGAAACAGGATCATGCTAAACATATTTTAAGAAATGTTTATTTAAATGCTGAGTGCTGCAGTTGCGGAAGAATAATTAATTATATAATGCTAGGTAAAAATTGGAATAAGACGTAGACCTGGGCATAAAACTGGTGCTGAATTACCAGTTGACATTGTTATAATCTTTATTTATTATATAAGGTAGATAACCCGAGGTGAAATTTAAACCCTACTTATGACCTACAATTTATCAAAATTGTATAAAAATAAGACTTAATTAGCGCCTAAAAACGGCCGAAAATTCCGTTTTTTCCAAAGGAGCACTTATGTAGGGTCTATTTGGGAAACGTTCTTGAACCATGTAGGTCTTAAATAGGTCTTATAGGTCTTAAAAAGGACCTAATATTCGAGTTTAAGTACTTAAATACCTTAAATAGTGCTAATGAAGGTTCTGTAGGGGTAATGTAAGACAAAAGTTTCGCCTATTGATTCCCGAGGCGTAAATTATGTATGGATATTAATCACAAACCTAACCGTAGCCTTACAATGTCTCAATTATCAAAATAATAAATATTTACTAAATATTTGTCTGGCCCTAATAAGGCCTAATAAAAGGCTTTCCACATCACGCTTACGCAACCATGTTATTACCATAGCAGAGTAACTAAGATATGGCCCTTTCTTGATATTCAACAACAACATTGGCCTCATCGAAACCTGATAATGGCCACATTTCCAACGTGACATGTCATGTCTTATTCTCTGGTTCAGTCCAGCAGCGATTTTGCTACGGAATTCTTTGCGCAGTCTCTTCACTCAAATATTAATCATTAATCTGGGCAATTTTGTTTTATTCCTCATTCATATTTTTCACTTCGTTTATCGTTAATCCATTACGAAGTAGGGCAACTCGCCCTGACTAATCCAATCCCCGGCGCCATTTCGCCCGGCTTTATAACGTTGTTTCGGAATTTCAATTTTGAAACTAAAAAATGCCGAAAAAGATGTAATGTCATTGCAATAACGAGGGCCCCTTGCAGTTCGCGACCCGGCCAATTTCATCGACGTTTCGCGTAATATTTACACGCTGACGATTTATTGCTCCAAATTGCCGGCGGCGACAAATGCAGATGCGACGTTACAGTCGACGCTCCCAACCAATATGCGCACGTTTCGTAAATTCGTGATCCGTCCTTCTTGCGCCGACATGAATAAGTAAATTCATTTGTATCAGCTGAGCAAATCGTACTGCGAGCTTTTCCAAAGCTTTTGTACTGACACATTTTAATGTAAAATTACCGTGGAAAATACTAGGTTTATACTCTTCATGGAAAATCGCGGAATAAAAAATGCTCGTGCAAAATATAAAGCAAGCAATAAATATATAGAAACACCCAAAATTAGTTTCCTGTTAAAGAGATATTCGTCATTAGAACAGAGCAAAAATTGCTTTGTTAAGGCGCGTCGGACATTCCGATCCACTTATGACACCAATCAACGTGATAAACCACAATTTTATTATCCCGTTTTATTAACTTTTCGATTAATATTTTATGCCGTGCTCATGGTTCTATGTCATTTTCAAAATGTCAGAAATAAATCCTTATTTTATATATACTTATATACACTTGAATGCGACTACGGATACGGGTCTCATTTGAGATTGGTTTATTTAACTCTTGCGCCACTATTAACATTTTACAGTTTATATATACATTTGCTTTGAATTTTATGTCGGTTTCACGAGACACTCAATTGAAGGTAACTAAAGACTTTATCTTCCACGAATTACCTTCCTTGATTGGGAGCTTTCAAATTGATTAATACGCCGAGATAAACACGCCCGGAATATTTTACATGCGCGAATTAACGAATTATTCTTCGTTCGAAGTTAAACCGATCCGCGTCTGCGAAATAATTTTTCTCCGCAATCTCCGCTACGAGTCCTTACAACAGCCATATAATTTTAACTGCGAAGATTGTCATATTAAGGCAATAATCATTTAACGGTAGCCCCTACTCTGATATCGCATAAGTGTCAGAGTTATCAGATCTTCATTTGATCGGCATAAACTTTTGGGTGTTAGATCTTGTCAGAACCAGGTTAATGGAGGAACTTCGGTAACTTCGTACTTATGGCCGGAATGGATACACGAGCGGCGAAGTGATTTGCTTTGGCGCTGCGTCAATGAACGAGGCTATATGACTCGATTGTTCCCATTCTTTGCAGCAGTGCGTGTGGAATTCCAGAGTTTCGAACCACAGAACTTGTGTGATTATGCACCTCATCATCTTAGACACGACTTTCGTAGACAATCTGTTTTGGAGATGCAAATGGAAGGTGAAACAAAAGCTGCTTGGGAACCAATTCTATCGGTGGCACCTCCACAGACGCTGCATTTTGTCACCGACGATTGTAACAAAAGAAGACTAATCTATCATAAAGCCTTGTGCGAAATCAGGACAACGCGCAAGTATCGGTGTAGTAAAAATTGTACATGGCGTGTCATTTCTAAGGTACGGTTATTATCAGATTTCAGGGCTGCGAACGCTAATCGAGGAAATCAGTAGAGGGCCTACACACGGTAGCCTTATATGCGATTGATTGATATGAAAAATTAAGAAAAAATACCAAATACATGTTACACGGAGAAAAATCTAATTAAAATTGTATTATGCAATAATCGAAACTGTCTTTGAATGATACAGAATTTAATTTGTTTCATAAATTATGGTAAAAAGTAGCATAAACGTAATATTTTCTTTTTTGTTTATGCTACATTTTTACCATACTTTCCATAATACGGTCTATTTTATGAAACGACTTTATAGTTTGTTTTGTTCATTATCAGCTCCGGTCATTTTTTCGTAAAGTTTCAATTACATTTTTTGCTTGTAGATAAAATAAATATTTTTGTAAGTTGTATGATACTTTTTATAACAATTTGTATAAACTATTATATTAACTAATAAGGTTTGTGTCAATTTATAGAAAATACTAAGAGTACGATTTTGATCATATATACTACAATTATTATATTTTCAAATTATTAAGTTATTCATTTTATAGAATGGGCTGATAAGGCCTTATTAAGATCTTTAATTTGTAAATCACATTATAAAAAATGAGTTAAAAAAGTAATAGTGTACAAAAAATGACAGATAATATTTATATTTGAACTGTTAGTTATTAGACAATTAAATTAAATTTAAAAATTAAGAATCAAATTGTTTTTGAAAAAAAATTATTAAAGAAAAATATCTTTAACCTTTAAATAGAATATTAGTATCCCTAGTAATTTTATTACTGTATTATATTTTATACATATTAAAAATAATATGAATATTTCAAAAATTAATGTAATGACAATCTATTATTAATATATCAAAGGTATATTGAACAAAAATCTATGGTCCACGTATTAATCAAATTATTAGGGTATATGTTCACGTTTACAAATTAAATAAGATCATATACCAAACGAGATATATCAATATATATATATATATATATATAACCTAATAAATCGTATAGTCTTTTTATGACTTATAAATTATCGATTGTTGAGAACTATTAACCAGTCGTGCTAAAAGGCATATGAACAACGAAATCAAAAGAACGATCGTTCAGTTGTCGTAAAACTGTTTGATTGATGGATCTATTATATTTTCTAAGTGTAATCTGTCGATGACTATGATCGACTATAGCAACGTGCTTAACATATTTCATCTATTCGAAATGTTTGCTCAATCACCATACATGAAAAACATTACGACATGAAATACGAAGTTAAAACTGTTCTGTAAAACAAGGTTTATCTTAACAATTACTTTATTAAAAAAAGTAAACAGAAAAAGAAAAAAATGACGGATGCATATGTCAACGCAACGGAATATTTATGGCCAATTTGTTCGGTTCGTGACTTTTTTAAGTCGAAATAATTTTTATATTATTCTTTTATTCTTCATCCACTTACATTGTCCAAATTGACAAAACGTGTATCGCGTTGGGATTACTTAACCTCGAAATACGGTAATTCTATTAATCGCATTTATTTGTGAAAATTATTCTTGCAAAATTGTTCCCAAGAATGGATCACGTGTACCGGAAATCACGCGATACATTGAAAGTCGATCGCCCCATAGAAACAATTCAAATTTCCAGACGCTTTTCGAATCCAATCGATTAAAGCTAATAACAAGCTAATGACGAACACAAATGTTATCAACATTTCAAAACTAATCTATCGAGTATTACATTGCGGATTTGAAATAACTTTATTGTAACTTCAACGGTGAAATCTAATTTCGAAATGTAATTGCAACATTTCAGTTTATTAGAATGAGTCTAAGTGAAAATTCGGCGAATCCTTTTGTCTAATTCAAGCACAGTTTTAGCGAAGTTTTATTCCAAGGGATACGTTTCAAATTTTGGATCCTATTGCTTAATCACAATCCTGCATTAATTTCAATTACTTTTGTTCGCCTCGTGATTAATTCCATCTGATAATTAATTCATCTAAAAGATTATAAGGCAAGAAGAGTTGATATAAGTTTGAGTCGATTCAATTTCTGATAGAAAAGAAAAAATATAATTAAAATAAATAAGAAATTTGTTTGAAATATGAAATATACTATTTTGTATTACATGATACAGTAATCAATAGATTCCTTTAACACTGTATCCCGTTCTATTTATATAAAATATATCGTCCATATCATTTTTGTCATTTTATCTCAAAACTTAGACATCGTCTGAAGCGTGAACAAAACCCGCATCTCATCAATGATTGCATGAAAATGTTTTACTAGTACGCTCAGATGTACTTTTATTATTCTCAATCCTTCTGATTATTCAGACACCTTTTGTGCTGCTTTTTTTGGATTATTGTTTGAATTAAATTTGCATCAAAGATTTGGTACCTATACACACGTATTTATATATCTACATAACGTTTGGATATGAGATCAAATAATTAACTAGTTGTAATCAGTAAACAAAGGAAAATACATGACACATGACAGGAAAACAAAGAGGTTGTGCAAAACAGGAAGTACGCGCCAAGAGGTATCAATATCACGGTAAAAATAATAATGAATCGGAATATTGGAAAGGTAAGTTAATATGTCAACGACAGAATCAGTTTCTGAAATAAATTTGTTGCCAGTGATATTTCGCCTTCATAAAAAGGTACCCAACTGGATACCGACTTTGGAACCAACTTCAAAGCATGATCCTTCAACAAATTCCATATCAATATCTAATTTGCAAATTCAATAACGGGCTGGTATTCGCGTGCTTAGCAATTGATAAACAAAAATGCTTTGTCCTGGCTGTCCCTGCTGGAATACACAGAATTTCAGATTCATTTGAAAAAGACATCAAGCCTGTGAGAAGTTCTATTTTCGAGACGCTACTGTTACAGTTTTTCAGCGAAACCTTTTATCTGCGGAATGTTACTGAAGCGGAGTAACGGCGAGCACATTTGCACTTGCGTCGCGCTAGCAAATCATGGAAATCTAGGTACGTTATCGTGATTTGCGGTTAAACTTTTTGTCTCGCTGTAATGATTACAAGCTCAACAGATCTCGTGACCGAAGAACTGTCAGCTTAGCGTGCTATCAGTCAACTGATACTTTCGATTTGCATAATTGTGCAAACTGTTCGAGACAAACGTCTAATTCTAAGGAATTGTCAGAAGTGATTGAAGCCATCAATATCACTTTTGATGCTGAATAGAACTTTCAGTGTCGGAATGGAGAACTGCGGGATAATATGTTAGGAGGATGAATTAATAGAAGATTAAAATTGTGACGTTTTATATGAAATCTTTTGGCATTGTATTAGCCATTAATGTGTACAGTATTGTTGGTATCAGGAAAATTAATTTAAATTTGAAACCAGGTTAATAGTTTTGTCTTTATTATTTTAATGTTTTGGTATGAAATAGAAAAGGATACTAAATATGTAAACAAGAATTAAATAATATTATGACGTGAAAGTCGAAGTTGTTTTGTTTACTTTGTGTATTTACGTGTTTTGTTTTGTTCTTTTTTTTCGTTTGTTTCGAAAATATTAGAGGTTTCTTTTGTAACGTTGAAAAAACGTGCTTATAACATTTTCCGGACTTTAAAATTAATAAATAAAATACCTACTGTTTTGCAATATTGAAGTTTTCTTTTGAAGTTAAATGTTTGTTATTAATTGTAATTAAATAAAATCACATAACAAATGTTACTTATGAATAATACAATTTAAACTGCAATCAGTTTGATTATATTAAAAAACATTAAATATTCATAGTTTAGCGTAAAGAGAACAACATAAAGAAATACTAAAAGCCGCAAAAGTGTAAGAAGTTAGGATTCGCAATGTTCCAACTCTTCATAAAATATTCGTCTTTCGCTTACTTGTTTGATATATGCTTTATGCGGAATAAATACTTAATTCTTCATCCGTATATTACGTCAATTATAACAGCACAGTATAACTACTTAATAAGAAAGTGTACAATCGTAGCTGATGAAGTACTCATAAAATTTTTCATAAAATATACCACTATTCATTTCGTAGGATTAATTAACAGTATTAAATGCACGGCAACTGAATATGCCATGATAATTATTAATTAGATATTTCATTATTTTGAGTTCAAATTTTATGGAATTCAAATTTGAAGGTATTAATTATGCATGTAAAATAACAGTTCTAAACTGTCTAAATAAAATTATGCTTTTGTAGTTTGCAATATGCACCGTTAAAATTGTATTTATGCAAATATATTCATTTTTATCATTCGCTAATATAATATATTTAAATCGTATTTGATAAATTACGATTGTATTTTGCAACGAAGGAATTCTTTACTTTAAAGAAAATGGTGTCTTGGCATTTTAAAAATATCAACTTAGATAATTAGTTTTCGAGATTTTGTTGAGCTATTTATTACTTACATGTGTTTCAATAAACAGATAAACATTCAAAATATTTGCATAAACCATTCCGAAGTGTAACGATAAGTGCTCGTTCATCCATATATAAGTTTACAAATAAACTATGGTTAGATTAATAGTTAGCTAGTCTGACTGATAATAACAGATGATAGAGAGACTCGTGTAATAATTATTGACTGACTTTAGATAATAGATCACGTGTATTTTGCAAAACGTGCAATTTATATGTAAATGTAACAAATTCTAATGCTTAAAATGAATATTAGTTACCTGAAATAATTTTTGTTTCGTTATAGTAATAAAAAATTACGTTTAAGACATTTGAATTTTTAACTTTTTAAGCAACAAGTCGATTATTTGAACTTTAAAAATAATATCGCTGGAACTGTTCATTGAACAACAAATGTAGTTAAAATTAATTAAAAATTCCGTTAAACTTATATAATGTGTGGAATTTAAAACAACTGAAAAATACAGTAAAACTGATCGAGTAAATATAACTGAATTTTTCAATTGGACTAACATTTTTTAGTTTTTCAGATATTAGTTCAATTTAGTAAAAATATTTTTTCACACTTAAGTCGCGCGTTAACAGATTTGTGAATTATTGATGGCTTTTAATTAAGTATAAAACAAAGTCATTAAATATGGACATAAAAGTGTATAAAATATATATAATAATATTGACAAGGTTGTATAAACGTTAATTTCCATGCAAACTATTTTTGAACATAAAGAAAGAATTACGTATGATTACCAATAAAAATGTCAAAAGTTAACAAATTTGCTCATTTTTCATTCCAAAATTGTAGAAAATATATGGTATAATGAAAAATGAGCGAATTTGTTAAGATTTGAAAATGTGTTAAAATATAAAGTATTCGTTATGTATACATAGAATTTTATATTTATAAATCAATAGTTTGTAAAAATTTAAAGGTAACAGAAAGATAATGTTAGAAGTTGTTTAAATGTTATGAAATCTTTCTTAAACAAATAAACTCTTATAATACAATAAGTTGTATTTATTAACGGCTGTATAATTTAAATATAAAATTGTTGTTACTTTTTAATATGAATTTTTTATTTTTGACAGTTCGACCAAAATTTAGGGCCGGTAAAACAACCTATAATCCATAATCGTAAAAAAATCTCTAATAAAGAAGAAAAAATGTGTAATTT
>JABFQC010002372.1:0-16295 GCA_022817085.1 Psilanteris sp. ZL-2020
GTTATAAATTATTCTTTCAAAAATTTGTAAAAAGTTTAAATTGATAGAAATTGGTCTTACAAAAGAAATTTGTGAAAATTCTAAGGGAGTTTGTTAATGATCTCGGTGGTGATCAAATCCAAACCTGGAGTTTTACCTTTTCTGAATTTACTCAGAGCTGTACAATATTCATCCCATGTTAATTTGTTTATTAAAATATTTGTATGATCTCTAATTACGTTTAAATGTTTTAATATAAGATTTATTTTATTAGATACATATGTTGTCCGCTATTTTATGCTGTGTCATCCGAAATATTATTTGAATGATGATTTTGTATTTGAATTCTTGTTATATTTATTTTTAAAATTTTTCAATACTTTCCAAACTGTGGATAAATCTGAATTTCTATTGAGTGATGCACAGAAATCTTTACATTTTTTAAACTTTATATGCCTTAATTTTTTATTTGTTAGTTTTTTAATTTTAAAATAATTGTCATGATTATATAAGTTAGGGTTATTAATAAATTGTTGGTAGCTTTTAATCTTATCTTTCATTAAATTTTCACAGTCCGACCAGTAACTAAAATTATCTCCCATTTTTCTGTCTGTTGTTACTTTAGCTCCTGCTGTTATTAATGAATTCTTAAACTGAGAGAAATTTGATAGTAAAAATTAGCTTGAATAATGGTAATTGAGCATTACGACTGAAAAATGATAATTTTTAACATGTTTCGTGTTAATTTTTAACATTTTTTGTGCGATTTTTTAACACGTTTTGTGTTATATGTAAGATTTTTAACATATTTTATCCAAAATTTTAACACAAAACATGTTAAAAATTATCATTTTTCAGTCGTAATGCTCAATTACCATGATTCGTGCTAATTTTTACTACCAAATTTCTCTCAGTGTAATATTATCTATTGCATTATTATAGTCGAGGGCATTTAAAGCGATTCTGTTTGAATAATTATCAATAAACTTCTCACAATTATTGCTAAAAACATTCCAGTTAATTGATGATTCTCGACGATTTATGAATGCTTTCAAGTATATTACACATTTATTTCAAGTAAACTATGGTCTTGAACGTATTTATGTATAATTTGACTTCATTCAAATAGAAGTACTTGATTCAAGGTACATGGAAAGAACATTTTTAAAAAAATGACTGTATATACTACTACACGAAGAAAGGAGCATTTAAAAATAAAAATTTCACCTTATTTATTATCAATATTGCTAACATCCTACGAAGAATTACTATATTATATTATTTTGATGAATTTAAAAACGACCGAATTATTTTTTAACTTGAACGGTTCACTATTTAAAATGCTAAGTTAGTCCCACTTTGTAATCTGTCACAAATGTTGCCAATAGGATCGAGTAATACAATAAAAACTAAGTGTATTACTCCTATTGACAACATTTTTGCTAGATTACAAAGTGCGACTAACTTAGTTTTTATGCAAAATAACTATACTTGAACAATTTTAAATTGATTTTTAAACAAATTAAATTACTATGTTATACAGCAATCTATACAGTATTATAGGCTAATATTTTTGTCAGTGCATTATAGTAATTTTGGAACGAAGGCGTTTGTCCTCGCATTAACAGCACAGCGTAACAAAAATTGTACGCAACTTTTCTCCTGCGCGTACAGTAATTACCTTCCACGCTTTGTTCTCCGTGCACGCGCATCCTCAATTCCAACCCGCGGCTACCGCGCTCGCGTGCTAAAGTTTGGCGCGTGTCATTCGTGTCCGCGCCCGTCAAAATGTCTTCATCGATGCTTCACGTGCGCAGGATGCCCGATGCCGCGTTACGGCGCGCAACGGTACTGCTCGCATTACGACGGCTGCCGTCACCCCCGCGGGGTGCGCAAAATTTATTTGCGCGAGGTCGCGGTTGGAACCGAGCCGGACGCGGCCGAGCGCGGCGGCCGCAAACCGGGCTTCGCCGGCAAAGAGACCGCGCGGCGCAACCCGAAGCCGCAACGTCGCTTCAACAGCCCGCAGCTCGTGGGCAACAACGGCGGCCCGCCGCCGGGCGCGGTCGGGGTCAAGGTCGCGCGAAAGACGAACGCGGACCACTGCGACGCCGAGGACACCGAGTACACGCCCGTGCCGGTCAAGCAGCTGATCCAGGAGTTCGAGAAAACCTGCCGGCCGATCATGCAGTACAAGAAGGTCAAGGCCAAATGCGTGCCCGCGAACAACTGCAACGACCTTTACCGGTTCTTTCAGTCGTACGAGGTCGACAAGTACCAGAACAACGACAGGATGCTGTCGAATTGCAGTAATTCGGTCTGCAAGGGGTGCAACGACAACGGCTACACGAGTTCCGAGGAAGCGGATGACGACAACGACCACGAGGACGACGATGATGTTGATATTGATGAGGACGAGGACGAGGATGATGACGAGGACGACGACGACGACGACGAGTCGATGTCGCAGATTGACATCTATCGGCCCGCGAGTTACAAGAAAGTTGCGGTCAACGATGCCGCGGAGAAGCGGTCCGTGCCGAACGGCAACCACCACCGCGCGCCGCAAATGGTTGACTACAAACACGCGAATGGCCAAACCATTGACAGCCCGCAGGAGCACCGCGACGCGCCGCTGGGAATTGAAAGCAAGTTCTTGTCCTACGTGCGCGCCGAAAACGACATCCTGGATAGCTTGCAAATGAGTTCGAAGTTTAGTTACGAGGAACATGTTAATAATGAGAGTCGTTTAGGCAAGTTGCGTGTTTTTGGGGTCCCTTTTGTTTCGTTCTCTGCATTGAATTGGTTTCTTATGCGAGTATATGGTACTATGTGCACTGAGAAAAAAAAATAGTTAATATATTTTTTATTATACTGTATTATAATTTGAGGACAAATGCTTTCATTTTAAAATTATTATACTGTATTAGAATAATTTCAAAATGAAAGCATTTGTCCCCAAATTATAATACGGTATAATAAAAATTATAGCAACTTTTTTCTCAGTTTGGAATTAATGTTTGGTGCACGGGAAAAAATGAAACTTTTGAACGAACATTGAAAAACTGTTATCCATTTGATGTTGATTCAACAGTGTAATACTGTTTAAGCGACATTTAACAAATGCTGAATAAATGATTTATATTAAAAGTAATGTTTAAATTAATTTATTTTATGCATGTGTAAGTTATTTTCAATCGTAAATATATCTGTAATAAATAATTTTTTAGACTTAGTCAATTTTAAGGCTATTTCAAATAAAGTTTTGATGATGACAAAAAATCAAATACATTTTATATAACTATTATTAAAAATCAAAGGATTAACGAGTTATTCTAAAAGTAAATTTATTAAAATAAATAAAAAATAAAAAATATATATACATATGAAATGACGATAGAAATTAATATTTTCCCGAAAATAAGTTATAAATTAATAAATATAATTTAAACAATTATTAATAAAATGATATATTTGTTCTGTTTAGTTGACAGTTTATTATAATAACTCATTACATTAACTTATATATCACATTATGTTATAACTACATGCGTATATAAACATAGAAATAAATATTATCCCAAATTGAAAAATCTGTTGTATCAACATATTTTTATGTTCAGTCAACGCATTATTTTTTCCAGTGTGCATGTTGGTTGAGAGTGCGTCTTGAATTTGTATGGTGGATGTGTTTGTAATTGTAAATAATGGGTGGATTTAATGTTGTGGCAGTTGAGGTGGTTGAGGTGTCGGTTCGTAGGTCAAATTCAATGTCTTCCTTCGGGTGCCTTCAGAAATGTTGAGTTTGATTTTGGTTGCAACTAAACAAATGTATAAGGTTCATCTTGGGGAGATTGATTTATATGTGTTTTTTGTAAGTAATCAATGCATTTCGTTGTTTTAAAAATTAACGTGGAAATATATTGAAAGCAAGAGAGTGATAATTTTTAAGCTTTAATATTTGTCATTGTTAAGGTAGTTCTGTAATCGCAAGCTATACAAATAGAATTTGATGTACACCCGTATTCTTTGAGTAATGGAGTACAATTTTACAAAATTTAAAGACAATTCACCGTCTGTGAGTTGAGATATTTGGTATCAAACTTGCATAAAAATTCACATTGGAGGAATAGGAAATTGGTTCTAAAACGGTACCTTCTGTTTAATACATTTTTGTTTTACGAATAGCATTGAATAAAAACTAATGTAACTTACTTCAAAATATGACAAATATATAAATTGCAAAAGTGTGAAGAGGTTTTACCTTCCCGTTCAGACTCGTAACTATGAGACGCCGGTTCGAATCTCGGCTGTTATAATATAACAAAGAGTTTGTATATTAAAGTTTTTTCGGAATAAAATTTATTTATTATCTTATTTGTTTAAAAGAAAAGAAAAAAAATTCAACTTGGAATCATCGATTATTCAACTATTGTAATTGAAAATTTCCAGAATGATTCAACGTTGAATCCTTCTATCTATTAGATAAATTTTTCAAAAGATTATTGATTTTTGTGTGCGTCGAATTCACGTCGAATCTTCGTATGATGACCGTAATCCGCAGAGATTCGATACACAGCATCCGGATATTTCTAAATAAATTCAACGCTGAATATAAATTCATCCACTTTAAATCTACATCGATTCCACGTAGGTATTCTGTACGGACTATCGTTTGCAAGAAATCACGAATTATGTTATTGTCAAGTGCTTCTCAACACAGAACTGTGTTTTTATTCGTTGAGTGCGCACAATAAAGATGAATTTGGAATGCATTTTTATTCAATACTTTTCTAAAAAATAAATTTTAATTTTATTTCAGTGATTATGTTCAATCAACAATTTTGATGTTTCATTTAGATTTAACGATAGTTGATCATTGGAACCCTCATAAAATGGTTCTTTCTGATATAGAACTATCTTAACAATGAAAATGTAAGATGCATGTGGACGCGTATTTGGATTTATGATTTCAATTAACTACTTTAATGATGAGACATTTCATGCTTTTATTAATATGTGCATATGTTATTAATCTTATTACTTGCTATCATATGATATTAACCGTCAAATCTACATTTAAATATATTGATATATAATATGTATATATATTAAATGTTTTATGATGTAGTTTTGTATAACAACAATAAACTATAAAACAATTTTGTATTTGCAGATCTAAAACAAACCGCTACATACAATGGCCCAAAATTATCTAGCTATCAAAATTTAACCAATTATAACACGGCGCCAAGAGGATGGAATCAATCTCATTCAGTGTATAAACCTGTGAAATTTGAAAAACCTCAGGAATCCATAGTTTATTCTGATTTTTAATTCACATTTTGTTTTACAAAACGTTTGTGATAAATTTTGTGTAATAAAAATCCAAGCCAAAAACGCATTGCTAAGCTGAATATTAACAAATCCATCATTCAGGTAAAATAATATGATAGGCGAATTATTTGAATGATTAATGAGCATTTGGAAAATATAAAGCCAGGAAAGCTTAAACTAATACCTTTCGATGGTATAATTATTGCATCTTAAAGTTATGTTACAATTGAATGGATGATGAGACAGTATATAATGGCTCAGAGATTATATTATATTTTATTATATTTTATGAATATCAAATAGACAATTGTTTTTTCTATTACTTTTGACTAATAATATTTATTTATTTTTTCTTTGATAATTTTAAAAATTGGGTAACGTTTTAAGAATAATGTGTTATAATAATAAATGGAATAGTAATATATCAATTCTAATATTTAAATAACAAATCGTGCATATTTAATATAATACTAAATTAAAATATAATTTATGTTTTTGATATTAAAATCTGAATTTTATTGTGTTTTTCAGGTATTACTAACGTTATTGAGACTAGCAGAATAATCCCTAAAAAGCAGATATTTAATTATTTAAACGCAGCTTATAGTTAAGTTTTAATTGTTTTAATTATAATAATTATTTATAATATTATTCGTGTTATATCAATAATATAATATATTTGTAAAATATTATTAATATATGCTGATATATTATTAAAAATTAATTTCCAATTGCAATGATAATTTAATTATGTTTCCAATTGATATATTTATTCCAGTAATAAACATAGTGTAAAGTGGAAATAATATGTGCCTGATTTCATATTTAAATAATATTCTGAAAATATTACTTTGGAATATATAATAAATTTAAATTTCATAATCAATTTTAATCGCAAATTTTAAAATTTTTATATAATTTTAAGTAGTTATTATAATTATCTATTATTGTGAATCGTGTAGTATTTAGTTTTAATAATTACATAATATATTCTATAAAGCAATCACCAAATTTTATTCCATAAAATTGTTATTTCAATATCATATTCTATATAAAAATTACAGCATTGTAAGTTCATGTTACTTTTGTGATTTATGTTAATTATGTTACCAATATAATAAAGTTTAAACTACCAATTGTTGCATTGACATATTTTAAGATACCAAATCCATGTATTTAAATATTAAAAATGAAATTAATTGAATATTTTAAATAATAAAAGTAATTTGATGATGATAAAGTTGCTCTTAGAAATAGTAGAGTGAAAAGTGTTTTCTATTTTTTAGAACTATTTGTTATGCCTAGATACTTTATTAAGGCATAAAATGTAAAAATATTAAAGTGATAGTAAAAATTGATGACTTACGACTTAATGACTTATTGTTAGTATTGATAAATGCGATATTACAATAATACTAAAAACCTATATTATACAAAGAGTATGTAACAATATAAATTTAATATATATCATGTGGCAATATATATATTGAGGCTGCGCCCCTTCTTATCGACTCGAGCCCACGAACTTTTGTACGTCATCTATCTATGTTCACTTTTATAACCCACGACCAGTTGATCACAGTTCCTTTGGTTCCTTTCGTTCCCGGCTAAGACGCAAATCTTTCTGTAAAAGCTCTTTTTCTCTTATTGTGTGAAATACATATATTCTTTCGAAGGTTTATATTATGTGTTTCATTTCTTTTATCGTGTCCCCTCGATTCTTATAACTGCGTTAATAATATATGATCTAGAAATAATTTAATATTGATTAAACTATATACTATGAAAGTCATTAAATATAATTTAGTAGTAAATAAAATTAAAAAAAATTAACAAATATGCTATTAATTAATTAATTTATTATTATTAAAATTTCTTTAAGGGTAATAAATAGTCGAATAATATAGTATATTTATTTATTTGTAAATAAACATAAAAACTGTAGAAAAATAATACAAAATGTAATATTAAGTATAATTGATTTAAAAGGAAAAATTACTTATATCAAATAAAATCTTTATGAAGACGAATATAAATAACTATATTACAAATATCTACAAATTCATCCAGACAAAATATGAGATTATAATTAAATATGATCACACTGTCAGTGTGAAATTTAAAAATTGTTCAAAACTCTTGTTTGATGTGGTAACAAATATTAAGATGTTTTATTTCAAACTTATAATATTTTCAACTGTTCTTTCTCAGAAATATTTGTTAGTCTTGTTCTCTAAATTAAGAAACATGTTTAAATTCTATAAATTTGATAGAAAATATTACATTTTAAAAATGTAATAAATTATTTATATTAATTAATTATTGTGTTATAAATTTTGAACTTGCGCACAAATTTATTAGTATTAAGATATCACGACAAATTGTATAATTAATCTGAATTTTTCCACTTCGTATACCAACATATTGCAAAAGTATATACATTATACATAATGTTAAATGTTTGATCAATATACACTCTGTATATTTATATGTAGTTACAATTCATCTTTTTCTTTTTTTAATTTATTAATTTCATTCAAATCGCAATTACAACTGTGTGCTGGCTGTGGAACATGTTCCATTCCTTCATGAATTTTAATTTTATTTTTAAGCTTCTTACTCCATTCCTGAAACAAAAATTACATTATTATATATTTAAAAAAAAAATCAGAACTAATTTGAATCTTTTCGTTTTTTATTACTTAATGCTTATACTTACGTTAAACAAAACAACATGATAGCATAATACATGATGTGGTAATAAATTATCTCTTGCAAATTGTCGAGAATTTTTTGAAACGTTAAAAGCTTTTTCATCATTATTTTTAGCCCAGAGAATTTTATCCACTAAATTAGATAAATCTTTCCTGACAGGTATGTAATGTTCTTCAGGAACAAGTTTGTGATAAAAAAATTCATAATAATCAGAATCTTGTTTTAAAACTAATGAATTTCCTGCTAATAAGTATGGAAATCTATAAGCTGCTACCGTTCCATCAATATTCAGCTGGTATTTATACTATAAATTAATTTGTTTTTTAATTTTTCATAAATAATACAATAAAAGATTTATTATTAATTAATTATTCAAAAGATGATATTACCTTAAAGAAATGAAAGAAGGAAACATTTATATCACCAGGACCATACTTTTTCATTTCATTTCGAAAGAAAAAGAAATTTGTAATGGATGCGTTAATAAGCTCTGGATATTTTCGTGCAATATCAATTAGATCAAGTCTTTCTCGACGAGAATCTCGTCCTCGCCAGAACAATTTTTCTATTTTATCCTTCCAAATTACATTGGCGTTTCCTTGAACTGACAATATATCCAAAGTTATCCTACAAAAAATTTATATTAAATGCTGATTTTTAAAAATGTATAATGTAGAAAAGAAATGTTACTATTTTATAGTTAGTTTTACAATTATTAAATAATTATACACCTTTTAAGTTAAAATCTAATTAGTACTCTATTTTACACAACAAAAATTTAAAATTTAGGTATTGTACCTTCCCATTGCTTCAATAGATGATTCTGCTATAGCGTAAGTTGGTAAAACAATGTCCCATGCATTTTTCGACCCACACCATGAAAACATCGGATATACGGTACTCATTGACTTTTGGACTAATGGCCAGTCCCCTAAATTCATAAAAAATTCTATATCTGGTAGAATTAATTTTCTAGTAAGGGATAATAAAGTCATGTCCATAAACATTTTAAATCCTACATGCTGGCCATAACATTGTCGGTAAATCTGTAATTGTAAATTATAGTAAATGCTGTTATCTATTCAAATTTCGTTTTATTTGAATATATGAAAGTTGTATAAACTGTATACAATTGGATTTTAAGATTAAATATCAAATAAATACGTTATTGCTTTTGATGATGTAATGACAGAAGCTTATAGAGTTAGCTTTGTGAAATTCCCTAATTAAGCTATTTCTAATATTATCGAAATTCACGTTTCGAAATGGACTCAAGTCTTCAGTAATTAGACTATAGTTTTGTGGACAGTTATTATATTTCAACCATGAGTGCAATGAAGAATTTGGACAATAGCATTCTTCTTCGTACACAGGACCTATATGAATATTGAATAAAATAAAAAATAAAAATTACATAAGAATATACTAATTTATATTGAATGTAATATACTTATTGTGAATAAATACATTACCTGATATTTGGGGTGTATTTATTACATCGATACCAAGTACATTTATTATTAAATTTAAATTATAACAAGTTTTTTGAATATTATATCGAATAATAAAACTGCCATCATGACAATCTAATACTTGTGTCCAAATTGGACATGGAGTATTAGACTCAGTATTTCCTCTTATATTTGTTGTTACAATATCTCCTGGTGAAACTGTCAAACTATAACACATTTTAAGATACTCTAATAAGAATTTATAAAATATTCAAAAATGTTATAAAAATTATGACACACATAAACTCATTATTTGTTATACAAAACAGGATAGAATAAAATTAATAACAAAATTGTATATACTTCGAAATTTTTAATTTATATATTATCAGTCATTATATAAATTTGTCATTGTATTAATTGTAATTCACACATATATTATTATTAAATGTATGTGTATGTACTTTAGTATGTACTACAAATTTGATTTACAATTATGGTTTATTTATTTATTTATCTCCAATAAATTTTAATTCATTTTAATAAATAAATCATATATAATTAAATATAAACAATAAAATATATATTTTACATACTTGTTTCCATTATTAGTTTGTAACTGTAGAAAGATATATCTTGCACGGAAAACAACCTTCTCAGGATGTAAACCAGGACCCCAGACAATAGTTTTTGAAGGTTCAATATTAAAACTATTGTCGGACAGGCATTGTTCAAAGAATTGAAATAATGCTAATAATATGACAGACGGTAACATGATTTTCATTCTGCATTCACACTTTTTTGATTTATTCATTCATGTTAATAAATGTATAATACTTTAATAATGATTATTATTACAAATATAACATCGTTTACATTCTCATATTACTCGCTGTATATTTATATTATCATTATCAGTTTTGGTATTCAAGCAATATAATTTAAAAAGAAACATATAACCTAGAAATATCGGTATACAAAACAAACACTGTCCATATAACGCATATAACTGATAACATTGCAGTTGTCAAGTTGTTAGTTGTATAGTTACAACAGTGTCACCAACGCATTTATATTATAGTTGTTTGAATATATAAATTTGAAAAGTTGAATGAAAAAACATTTTCTATTCTTATTATAAACTATTTTCATAATAAACTTCTTCAAACATGCAAAACTTACACCAGTTAAATCCAATTTACTTATTAAACAAATATGCAAATACAAAATAATACGTCGTCATTATAGATAGTTTTCATATTCGGAAAATCTAGTTTAGGTTGATTAAAAAATGGAAAAAATCTTAAAATCCATAATGAAAAATAATATTTGTACGTTAAAAATAATTGTCGATTAACAATGTATAACGTCAATAATAATATGACATAAGCAAATTTATAATAAATTTTAATATAAAAGTTCAGCTAAAAATAATAAAAATTAAAAACGTTATAAGTATTTGTTTATTATAACGAACTGGCGACTGCGAGATGAAAAATCTAAAAAAGGTGTGGACCCGCAATGTTGTTCTATCAATATTATATCGAGACTTAGAACATATGCCATATACACGGAGAAAACATATATCCAACTATTTACTATATAATATGTCAAAAGTAGGATATACTTGAAAATACTATAAAAATTACTATATAATGTATTAAATTTTTGAATGCGCTCAATATTCTATGCACATTATGTAGAAATTTTTTAATATATGATATAGTAATTTTTATAATATTTTCAATTATATCCTACTTTTGATATATTATATAGTAAAATGTTAAATATGTTTTCTCCGTGTATATATAAGTAAAATTATATGCTAAACGTATTTTATACATTTGCGTTGTACTTTATTTCAGAGTCCCGTAAATACCCGTATAATTTGGTATGGTACGTGTTATTGGAAAATTGCAATAAAATGTTTCATTTTAAAATCACTTCATCAAATCAATAAAAAATAATTACCATTTATTGATAATTTACAATAAAATCCCATTTTCTTTCAGTTATATTAGTTCTCAAACCAATAAAGTACAATAATGCTGTTAGATATATTTTATTCCGAAATGGACACATCTACAATACATTTTAACATATTTTTATTGGGATTCGTTGGTTCTTATTGGATTTTATAGATTTCCGTATGCTGGGTGTAAATGAATTCTTAATAGTCCGTGAAATATAAACAAATAAATAAATATGTATATATATATCCCTCTCCACCGATATGTATACGTCTAGTAGCGTGAAATTACTTAAAAAATTTAAAACATAAAATTGTTAAATCATAAATTAGTCCCTTTTAACCCGGGAGTAGGCGTGCGCCGGTCTTTTCCCAGTCCGATTTCGATTTTTTCATTTTTCTGTTATATTCCTTTTGGCATGTATATATTTGATACACAATTTTTGTAAACCTTTCTGAACAATAATTCATAAACATTTTTGTTTTCTCCACCGAAAATAGTCAGAAAATGCGCGCGATGTAAGTCGCATTCATTTCGACCATATCGTGCCCACTAACAACACTTTTTGAGCGACTATAAATACCGTAATTCCCTGTAGTTTACCCCTTCAAAATTATATAAATTAAAAAAGTTAAAAGTACATTATAAATTATATATTCAAATGTTATTACACTCAGAATAATTAAATTTAGAAAATTGCTGTTTATAACACTAATTCGGTGATATTAAAACAAAATTCTAAATTTACCGTTTATAATAGTATATTATACTAAAAAATAGAAAGAAACTTTGGTATGAAAAATTATAGTTTTACAAGGAAAAACAGTAATTTTTGGGTTTTTACTTTCATGTCTCCAAATTAGTGTTATAAATAGTAATTTTCTATACTTTTAATTTTTCTGAGTGTAAATATATTCTGACCCGTTAAATTATGAAACTAAATTTGAATGTAATGTATTATTTATAATTTTAATAAATATAAAGAAATAATATTGTAACGCACATTGAACATTAAATTGTTTATAATAAAATACCCTTTTGTTATATTAATATTAATTAACAATGATTGTTTACAAGCGCAATAAACTCGGACGAAATAACCAACAGCGCGCCAACTAACGTAATTATGTTTAACGATCCTACTGCCGGGTTAAATTTGTTTCAATGTTTACAAATTATCCACCAAATTCAGTTATCAATATCATTATTATAAACAACAGATTATAATGTAACACATAACAAGACACGTACACAATGTAATTAATATTGAATACAAACCATAACAAACTTGTTTTAAATATTTCAGCGAATAAAATCAAAACAAAACCTCTCCAAAATTCCAAACATTTAAAACCAATTTAAATGAATATAACGAGAAATAATAACATTCAAGTTATAATTATAAAATAAAATTCAATAATAAATGAACATGGAATAAATTATATGTACATATAAAAAAATTCCTGAAACATTTGAAATGAGTTCTTTCGGTTTATTATTGATTTTAATCATATTTTAAGTGACGTTTATTTTATCCACGCTGAGAAAAAACTTTTTAAGAGGACTTTCATTATAAAAATACGGTACCATATGTAATTATCAGAATTTCTATCGTAAAATATGATAACATTTTTTTCAGTAGTATAATAAATTTATTTATTAATTTTATTAAAATTCGAAAAAAAAAAAAAAAAAAAAACGCCCCTCCAAATGTCTAAAATGTGATTTGGTTCAAATCATATATTTATGGACGAATTTATCTTAACTCTGAAAGTCAATCTATTTTATAAGTATCGAATGATTAACCCGGGAGTAGTCGCTCACCGGTCTTTTCCTCACTCGATTTCGTTTCTTTCATTTTTCTGTTATATTTCTTACGGAACGTATATATTTGACACATATTTAAATTGTTTTTAAACCTTTCTGAATATTAATTCATTAAAATGTTTGTTTTCTCCCCCGAAAATAGTCAAAAAATGAGCACAAAGTGAGTAGCGGTCATTTCGACCATATCGCGCCTATACTAATGTAATACTTTTTGCGCAACTATAAATACCTACTGCCCTGTAGTTTACTTCTATATTAAAATTAAATAAATTAAAAAAGTTAAAAGTACATTATAAATTATATTGAAATATTATTACACTCAGAAAAATTAAACTTATAACACTAATTTGGTGACATTAAAACAAAACTTTACAAATTACCGTTTATAATAGTATTATTTATTTATTTAAATTCATGGGAATATCCCTTTACATTATACTTAAAAAAAATGTGGAAATTTTAGTATGAAAAACTATAGTTTTACAAGCAAAACAGTAATTTCTGGGATTTTACTTTAATGTATCCAAATTAGTGTTATAAATAGTAATTTTCGATACATTTAATTTTTCTGAGTATAGATATATTCTGACACGTTAAATTATAAAACTAAATTTGAATGTAATTTATTATTTAAATTTTTAATAAATATAAAGAAATAATATTGTCACACACATTGAACATTACAGTTTTCTAATAAAATACCCTTTTATTATATTAATATTAGTTAACAACGATTGTTTACAAGCGAAATAAATTCGGTCGAAATGACCAACAGCGCGCCAACTAACGTAATTATTTTTAATGCGCCGGGTTAAGATGGTTGAGCAAATTATACTTTAATCAAAGATCAAGAAATTTGGTTACATTTTATAACAAGGGACTCTTTTTAATGTCATGAAAATTAACCAGACCTCGTTGTGGTTCGTTCGAGAGAATAAGAATTTGTTCGGCGATAAGAATTTCTACACTCAGAAAAATTAGACTTAGAAGAGTGCTTTTTATAACACTAATTTGGTGACATTAAAACAAAATTCTAAATTTACCGTTTATAATATTATACTAAAAAATAGGAAGAAACTTTGGTATGAAAAATTATAGTTTTACAAGGAAAAACAGTAATTTTTGGGTTTTTACTTTCATGTCTCCAAATTAGTGTTATAAATAGTAATTTTCTATACTTTTAATTTTTCTCAGTGTATATGCTCACATAGATCTATTAAGAGATCTTCCCATTACATGAAATCCAGAGAATAAATTCACGAAAACTCATTAAGACCTCAACCGATGAAAATCTTTAAAATAAAAAACCTCGAACTTCATTTCACTAGAACTTGAGCTTTCATCTTACTCACAAAGATGTAGAAAAATTGGAATTATCATTTGACACTCGTTTGTCCTCCTCTTACTGCTAGCAAGTCATACAATCACAAGTAATATAATAATTTCGTTAAAAGATATTGTTGAGTAAATCAAAGGCGCAGAAGGAGCGGCGACTACAACCCACAACGGAGAACGGTAAAGCAGCGTTAGCGATGATTATTATTTGGATAATCGTAAATTAAACATGTTATAATATAAATTATAATGTTTTACAGTATAAATGCGGTACTGGTATTAATTGGTTATTTATGTATTTTAGTTTTTAAAAATATTTCTGTTATCATATGATCATATATAGTTATATACAAAAATATCTAAGGGGAATATTAAATTTTTTGTTTCTTATATACTTAAATATACCCTGAAAACACGTTTAATATAAAATTATAACGAAATTTATATTAACCGTTAGAATTGTGTGCGCGTACATTTAATGTTAAGGTGTATCCGCTCGTGCCCATGGACTTAATGCAAATAGTGGATTTTATGGTTTATATTATTTCTTAGGATGTTATTTTATTAAAATTGTATGCAGTAATACATTAAAAACAATTTTTTAAGTAGGATTATGTTTCTTATTTTATTCAAAATTATATAAAAACCAAATGATATCAATTAATATGATAATACAGGTATGAAAGGTATTTAATTTATTAAAATTATTGTTATTGTTTTTGTCAGTTATATATGAATGTCTTCTTCAGTTATTGAATTAAGTTGAAATGTTAATCGTTTTTCGTAAATTCAGTGTTTTTTGAATTACATAATTTATAGCGTAGAATATTACAAGGGGTTGGCGACTCGGAACTCTTTAAAGAATTCTAAAGAGTTTTAAAGAATCTAATTGAGTTCTAAAAAGTTCAAAAGGAGTTCAGAGTTCAAGAGACGTTTAAAGACGTCGCTGGACTTTCAAAGAATTCGAAAGAATTTGCGAGAGTTCCACATGTATAAATAAAACCTTGAGTTTTCTGAATTCATAAGAATTTATAAGAGTTCTCAAGAGTTCTAAAAGAGTTCAGAGAGTTCTATGAATACTGGCAAGACGGAGGAAGACGTTGTATGAAATTCTATGAGTTCCAATGAGTTCTCGTGAGTTCGAAAAAAGTCTTTTCGGCTTAAAGTGGTTCTTCAAACGATTTTGACAGATATTGCAGATTTTTAAATATATTCAAAATTTGATTGTATTTGTAGTTGTAATTCAATCCAGCTATTTTCTCACTTCAGGAGAATTATTTATTATTTTATCGTAATTTACAAGATAAAATGAAATATCAAATTTTGATAACTCTTAAAACTCAAATTTAAAAATAGTGAAGTATTTTTCATAGAATAAATAACAGAAAGTTTAGAAGAATATAATAATATAAATAAATGTATGAAAAGTTGAAGCAATCTAGAAAGTAGATAAAAATTAAAGTGATAACAAATATGTAAATATCATTTTTATTTAATATTAATTTTAATATCAGTGTGTTGAGATTAAAGTCCCTTGACAGCTTTCCCTATTATAGTAGAACTAATTTTGTGTCAATGCCAAATTGTTACTAAACTATGCAAATTTTAATGAATGGGACTAAAATGTGTATAATATCTTAATATTACGGAAATTAGCGGATGATCATTTAGTGTTATATGA
>JABFQC010002373.1:0-16324 GCA_022817085.1 Psilanteris sp. ZL-2020
TTCTTCAGCCTTTCATTTTGATTCATAATAATTACTCTCACGCAAACAGAAAGTTGAACATCGCAATTAAAACCCATATTTTACCGCTGCGAAAATTCGTTACGTATCTCCGTTCTATATTTCGAATTAATATTAAAGGAAAATATACTAATCATTAATGCGATATAAGTGTAAAATATAACAACCGTCTTTAGACCCGTCTTTATTGAATTACTTTAATTTCGTATTACAAAGGGAGATATTGAAATTTGTTTATACATTTGAAGGGCAAATAGTGTGCATAATATTGATATTTGGTTTTTGAAAATAGACTTATTTACTGGATTAATACAGGAAACTTCATTTCTTTTAAAACAAAAGATAAATGTAAACAACATGTTAAGCTTGTTTAAAGGTGTCTTCTTTTTAAACATAAGACTTTCAATTTAAGAAGTTTTTGGGAATACGACTTCAGTTAAGTTTACAATTCAAATATGAATAACTGTTGAAAAGGTGGACTAACTTTTGGATAGACAAATAGAGAAATATTAATAAACTAAATGGTGGACGAAAACGACCAAACTTCAAGTGTCAACCGTGACAATTCAGAATCAGGATTTGAGTAGATTTAAGGGGGTTCTCAAAGTCTATTGCAACGCTGTTAGTATTTTCCATTATAATAATGTATAATGAATTATAAATTACTTGTAAATAATTCATACCATTTTTTGACTATGGGAAATTAATTTTACCTAAAAAAATTTAAGTTTCAAGTAAAATTGTTGATGTGGCAACACAAGTCGTATTTTTGCCACCTCGCAAACGGCTTGGGTTACCACTTCAACATTTAAATACAAATCTTCAATTTTTTTAAGAAATAACATTCTTCTAAAATGAGAAAATATCCTGAAAGAATATCACATTTTATTTATTATAATTAACAAAAATATATAAAAATCTGCAATTTCTGTAAAATGATAAAGAGAACCACCTTAAGGTTGTGCAGTGTAAATATAAGATTTTAATTTATTATTTTCTATCTATCTAACGGAATGACGTATTTGAATGCGAAATATTTACTACCTCTCATTATGTGAAGTCGTCGGAATATGTAATCTTCGAAACATTAATTGGGTTCAAATTAAAATTAACGGTTAAAAATACTAATAAACGATAAATTCTATACACCCGTGACACAAGTTTGTAAAAATTCGTAGAACAGAAAAAATCGGATGATCAGAATTACTAATTAGTAATTTTTTAAGTTTATTTATAATACAATATATCACACACATAGGAAAATTTTAAACCACTTAAGATTTTATTATGTCCTCTACTTACTTCATGATACTAACTTTTATTATTTTTATTCACATAGCACGACGGTAAAAATATTATAAAAGTCATATTTTTATATTGCAATTACCATATTGCAAATGATGTTATTAAAAACAATACAGTCATTAATCTGTTTCGGTTCTGTTAGTTCAAATTCGCACCACAGATGGATATACCGAAGTAATGTTTATATATTCTACCTGACAAGGACAAAAGAAATAATATTGATATTTTGCTCTATAAACGTTAGAATAATAACATTTATGAGCAATAAAATGTGTGGAAATAGATTTATTAATAGGAATATTTCACAAATTCAGGGTAGTAAACGGACAACTCAAAGTAAATGTTAATTTATAAAATACTAGATTTCTTGAAACTGATTCGAACTTTTTTCAAACGAAACCTGGTCTTAGACTTTCTTAACATTTATCTGTTTTAAAACTGAATTCCATTTTCTTAGTAATTTCGTACGTTTATTTGCGTCTAAATGTATACACTGGAACTTGCAAACTTAAATATACAGAAGTTGCGTGATATATAGCCTACCGGGAACAGCGGCATTTAAGTCCGTTCCGGAAATGGTTAATTGCAACGTTCGTTAAGATGTAAAAAAAGTCGTATCAAATTTTAATAACGTTCGGTCGTAAAATGTCAATGACTTGGGATTAATACAATTTCAATGTTTTTTTTTTTATTAACAAGTCTTAAGTAAAATATTCCCTGAATGTTGAAATGTAAAAAAGATGAAATTTGCGTGGATAATCGACGAAGGCAGAATTCAATGGTGTTTATTTTGAGGCATTGTTTATTAGTCCCAGGGAATTTTAAGAACTCGCATAATTCAACCTTATTGGTATCTGACGCGTGGGAGGAGCGCGATAAAAAACGACCCGAAAGAAGGCAAACACAGGCGCAGCTGATAAATTTACGAGTTACGTAAGAAATGGTATGTCCGTTGATTATATTAATGAAAAATTGAAATAGAATATTACAGCAAATTGTAATTGTTTATTAGGGCAATTCATATTATTTCTTATTCACTGGAATGTTCAGTGACGGCGATTGAAAAGAGGTTGATTTAATGCAATAAAAAAGGAACGAAATAACGCGATGCAAAGTTTAGAGTTATGCATTCACAATCGTTGTACATTGAAGAAAGTAATTTGTGAGATAAACATCGCGTTATACTTAATATTATACTGGAAAGTAAATACTGAAATTAAAAAAGATGAAGTGAAATGAAAACAGATTGTATTCATCCTTTTTTATTATTAATATTTACATTTGAGTGTTCGTTCTGGTATGAAATCAACGGTATTTCTCTGTTGATCTAACGTACTATTTATCTCTATGTTCTTTTCGTCTTATATAACCGTCACCGATCGTAATTGTTAAAATGATATTTGCAGAAGAACATCCTATTATGGAATAATTATTATTAACATCGGGGATACTTTTTTTTTAATGAAAACAATTTTTCAAATTAATCTTTAAAACACAATTTTGCTATGTAAGAAGTTGAACCAGAAAAGAAAATGTTGTTTAGTTTAATGGAATAAAGACATCAAAGATAAATAAGTCTTTTGAGAGTTAAGGGACAAATAGTGATGTGATGTTGTGTTTCATGCGGTTGACAAATGTCTTTGAAAGATAGGATTAGCATGGGATTGAAAAAATTTTAAATCGAGCAAACAAGTCCATATAAAAACTAAATAAAAATATACGAAGATATACATTTACTTCGAATAATGTGTGTTTTCGATTTATTCGATGGATTATTTCTATATTCAAGCTTATTCTATCTTTTAAATTCTTTTTTAATTACTAAAAGTCTGTAAAAAGCTTTCAAAGTTCAATTTTGTTGCGATAAAATAAAATTCTTATTTTCATTGAAGTATACATTCTTAAAAGTATCGGTTTTAATTAAAATAATACCTTTTTGGTTGAAAATAAATAAAGATAATAAACGTAAGCATAAAACAAATAATGTTATGATTAGAGGTCACTATCGTTTGTTTATAATACGCAATTTATGTTTACTGACCTTCAATCAAGTTTATCAATAAACGAATTTTTGCTTGCACAATATATTTTTTTGCATTATTTACAAATTTGTATTACTAGTTTTTTCCAAATTTTAATAAAAACATCAAAGTAAGTCAAAAAATGATTCTGTGTATCGAATGAGTTATTCGTCGCATGTAATTTTGATTTTACTTAAGAATAGATTATAATTAAGCTCATTTTCCTGTTTTCGACAGATTGCGAGTACTGAGAATTTGTTTCCCCCGTTATAATACCGAATTGATACGATTTTGAGTAATTTCCATACTTCCGACATTAGACTATCACCCAATCGTTAACATATTCCGGGTGCGTTCATGTCATTTGGTAAAGTTCCAATCTTCGTGTCCTATTGTCATGAACGCAGACAGTAGCAATTACCGGCCAATTAAGTCACCTTCTGCTCTCTACCTCTAGTCCCACTATTTCCATCATCTAGTGCAAACCTAACTACTGGCTACAATGACCTTATAATTTCATTTGGACGCCCTATTTCTCTCTTTCCTTTCATTTTAGTAAACGCCAAATGCCCTACGACGTCTTTTTCTTTTTCGTACAATTGCGACGCCAGCTCCGTAAAGCATATATATGTGTTCAAATAAGTATGAAGAGTTGCGAGACATAACTATGTAGCATTTAAACTGAATTTTTTTCAACGCAATTAACAACTTGTATGGGTGTATGAGGCATTTTATGGAATAAGTGGCTCATAATTTCTAATAAAAATATAACTTTTATATGTGCGTGTATACATTATATATTATTGTTTACAAAATTTGTTTATGTTTTGAAGGAATATCAATAAAATGCAGTAAACAATTGTGTTTACTATCGCCCGCTGATGTCGCGCAGTCACGAATTTATCTGATACCTTGAAATATTTTTTTCACTGATACCGCTATGAAACAATGAAAATTGTACTTATATTAAATTATACTCATATTAAATGTGTTTTTGTAAGAATATGTGTTCCTGTTTTTTTGTAAAATAACTATAAAAAAAGTATCGTTTAAAGTGTCGTTATTGCAGAATGAAAACAGATGATTACGTTTTTCTTAACGACTATTAATAAAGTTTTTTAATTTTTTTTCTTAAAAATATTTTTAATATCCATAATAGTCTTTTACACTTTCATCTTAAAAACTCATTGGAGACAAATTAAAATTAAACTTATGCTAGCTTGTGTTCATTATAAGTTTTAGTGCTAAAAGTTTAATTTGTTAAACTTCAAATTTTTTACACAATGCGTATAATTAGAACATTTTTAAGAATTAATATTAGAAAATTTGTTTTTCTTTTGATAATTTATATTTCCTTTGAACAAAAAAAAGTTGTATTTTGTTAAACAAGACAAAGTAAATATAACGAATTGAAACAAGTGCTTTGAATTGCATATTATGAGATAAGAATTTTAATTATATTTAAAATCTTCAACTTGATGACGGAGTATATAATAATACGAATGAATGTTATTATTGTTAATAAACACATTCAAATTTAAAAAAATGTGTTTGTCTTTCATGATAAATAAATACTCTTTGAGGAAACAAAGCCATTCATATTAAATGGAGAAGTGATGAATATTTAGATGATTGAAGTGAGCTTTATTTGTTGTTGAAATATTAATATAAATTAAAGTGTGTCATGTTGAAACTAATTTGTAAAAATGAAGATACATAATAACAATTTATTCAATTAAATTTAAGTGTATTCATTATTCATATCAATAAGCGTTATTAAAATAAAATTCATAATGTTTATTTTATAAATCTTTCTACTAAATAACACTTATCTTAGAAACTAAAATAATTTATAAATATTTAATAATAAATATTACTGTATATATAATAGTAAAAGTTTACAAAAATATAATTTGAAAATGCATTTTCAAAATATATTTCTTTTCAAAAATAATTTTAACATTTATCGTATATGTCTCTATAATTTTTCGTTAGGTATGTTCATAAAATAAAATATATATAAATTGAAATAAATTTACTCTTTCCGAAATGTCAAATGAATATGTAGATAGAGATTATTTCAATTTAATTCATGCACCGACTAACTTCTTTAAACGTCTTCACGTAAAGATCGCGAGAAAAGTGCGTGTATTTTAATGTTTACATTTGAAAAGGTTGAAGGACATTTCTATGTTTAGTGTTCGCTATGTGAGATTCGGAAAGTGTAGACAAGGTTTGCTAAATAACTTCGTTAATTTTAAGATTAAAATTTTCTTAGAATCATGTATAATTTTTGTGCGATAAATATTAACCAGTTTCTATAAAATGCATAATAATTATAATAATAACAAGAATTCTAATAATAATGTCTACAATAATAGCTACATATGTTCCAATGAGGAAAGTTATTGCGAGGATCAAAGTTTAAGGTTGAGCTCCGAAATGAATTGAATAATGTAAATTAATATAATGCATGTATTACATTGAAGTTACAGAAACGATGATCCTAATTCTATGACGAACATTCTATAAATTATACAAGGAATATGATATATTAATATAAATGATTATAAATATACATAGAATTAAAAGTTTAAATTCAATTTTTAAGACGTAATGCTGATAAGAAAATACTATATGTAGTGAAAAAATACGTTCATTTTTGTTGAATATTTTTATATTTACATAAAAAGTACTCATGTTTACATAAATATGTAACTTTATTTGTCTACATTTTTACTTTCATCTACACAAGATATTTAAATTCTTCAAATTGAAAATATATATTTATTGATACTACTACTAATACTATTGATATAATTTTGTATAGTTATCCTATATACTATATCATGATTATAATCTAAATTGCTTGCATCTATTTAATAATATTGTGATTTTTTATATAAAAAATTCATTGACATTAAAACGATTCAAATTTACATTACTAATTAGCTTTTTATTTGTTTTCAATTCAAAACTAAATTAAAACAAATGATAATGGCCTATTCCATTTGTTTTCTGTTTACATTTATCTCTATTTCTTGTGTATAAAGTTATAACTAAATAAAACCCAATATACTTATTACATTTTAGACAAATTACAATTATACTCAGTTTAAAATTATAAAAATAACACGAAGTAATTATACGTTTTGGTCTGTAATTTCGAACCTTTTCACTAGTAAATTAAGGTTAAATAATAATATAAATAAATATCAAATTAGAATTATATAAGCGAAATGGCAATAGTTAAAATTTATTGCTAGTAATTTCTTTTGAAGGTTTATATTTTTCTCTACTCTGCAGTTTTTATACGATAGATAACTTATTAATTAAAATAAATAGTAACACTGATTAATTAACACACATTGTAAATTTTAAATTTAAAACCTCTTCACAATAACGATCTCGAAATACCTGAATTCAAGACACAAAAATTCCCTTCCGGCAAGTACTTTTTTCTGCTCACCTTTGTCAACATTTTGTCGTACGATATCGTCGTATTCGCATAGAATTTCAATGCCGGCTACTGGACAAATCAGTTTCAACAGCCAAGTTGAAACACACCCGAATTCCCGTCGCAACAAAGAACGAAGTTAAATGAAGACGTTGCAATTTCAATTAATCGACTTTGCATCGCGCTAATCCAAAGAAAAGCGCCGACTTTCTTTGCTACAAAACGAGTTATGATTACAGTTTTGTGTTTGGCAAAAGAGACGCTTTGAATGAAAATCGACTGAATGCCACGGCAGCAGGGGTTGTCTCGGATTAATTCCACGCTGATACAATACTTCGGGAATCTTTGATTTCTGCAGTTTACCTCTCGAGCTCTTTTTCTCCGCGCATTGCGATCGCAAAACAATGCTTCGTTATTACGCATACACGACGCCATTATAATATTCATGTGCGTGTTTACAAACGCAATGCAAAGTGCCTTCGGTCTGACGTGAAAAAAGCGAGAGCAGAACCAAAACAAAGGACGAAATATGCAAACGCAGCTTGCTTATACACTTTATATTAAAGGAGCGGCTGTGACAATTTATTCTTTAAAGCGGATGTGAAAAGTCGGCAAAGCGTAAATGCTTTTAATAAATACGACAAAGAATTAAAAAAGAAAGAAAATAAAAAAAAAAAGAAAAAAACAAGAAAAAAATTATCCCCAAGCGTAATTACATTCACAAATCTTAGTTACCGTAATTTTTGCAAATTACGCAGCCCGCGAGCATTAGCGAATGCGAAATCGTCGTATTTCATGTAATTAGACTTTCTCTTAAATAATTAAGAACAATATTAATTGTCGCAAACAAGTTAATTGTTCGGCTGACTTTCTTGGTCGGGTCGCGTTCGGTCGCAAATTCGCGTCAAAGTGCGAAAGTTCGCGCCCAAACAAAAGTTCGTACGATTAAGTGTGTCTTTTTCGTGCGACCAACGACGATATTAGTTAATGAAGCGCGCGTTGTTTTTCGCTATGGTAATTTTTAACTCGGCCACTCGGGGTCCTCGCTGGCTTATTTCGAGGATAAAGTTTTTTCACTTGTACCCAGTTAAAAATAATTTTGCAAACTTTCGTAAGTGTGTTTTGTGTATTCGGCGTTTGGTATTTTTCTTGCGAACGCGTAGACAAAAAAGTTCCTAACATATACTGGTGCAAGTATGGTCCGGGCAGAAATATAGCTCGGTTAGTGTAAAACAAATAAACTGTGTATTCTAATTAGCTGGAAGAATTGTCCGTGTAATTCAAAGACAGAATTTCAAATTGAATCAGCTATATGAAATAATTGTTTTAAAATACGTATAACTAGACCAAATTATTAATTTTAGATATTTGTAGCTACACGCTTAGTTTAAGATTTATTTATTTTATTTATGGAATTAATTAATTCTTTTTAATTGACGTATATAGTAATATTCATAATCATAAAAGCAAACACAGTCGTTTGATTGAAATCGTAAATATTAATAATTAATATTTTTAAATTAGTAATATATGTAAGAAAAAATGTAGTAGTATAAATTAAATAAGATTTTAAATAATAAGTTGTAAAATCTGTTTTTTTTTCTGGGGTTGCTGTAGAGCTTACGTGGCTTGGTTGTACCAAGATTTTCATATGCATCATCATATAATAATATGAAATATATTTATTAAACAATTTATAAAAGTATATATTTATATATTTATAAGTATAGTTATGATGTGAACAAATTAAGAACACGAATACTTGAAAAAAGTGTTTTATAACAATGATTTCAGTTCTTTAAAGATATCAATCATATTTGATTTATTATTAAGCAAAATAGTAACAAACAGTTTATGGTTTGAAATTTTAAAAAATAAGCAATATATTTAATAATCTAAAGTCAAAAGAATTTTAAGTAACATTAAATATATTAAATTATTATCATATAGACATTGAAACTGATATATATCTAATTTATGTTAATTGTGCTTTTATTCTTTTCAGTTTGATATTTAGATTAAAAAATTTTTACAAATAAAATATAGTACGGAGCAAAATCATTCTGTCATATCAACTAGAAAATTTTACTTGTCGAATACTAAGTACATAATAAATTTGACTAAAATCGATCTATTTTAAATGTGCATATATTCTTTTTATCTTGGCAAACATATTTAACTATCCGAGAATGATCAATACATAAACTTTATCTCATTGATTCAGATAAAATTGTCGTTACTTTTTAATAGAAATTAAAAACCATATGGGTTATTATTGCCGTTTTCTTTTGTTTTCAGCTGGATCAATCAGTCTACATGTTTGCTATTAAAATTATATACTTTATCTAAATTTTAACCCCGAGTTACAGAATCTAATTAAATTCGTATTTACATTTTGGAGCATAAATTCCATTGAATTTGAAGCTAAAATTATGCCGTCAAAATGTAATCGTCATTTTCGTGAAATATATCTGATGGATAGAAACCTAAGAAAAATTAAGAATACGATGATATCCTTATAATGTTTTAATATGTGTATATATATGTTAATTACTTTATAATATGATCAAATAGGAGTATCTTTCTCCTTACTTTTCTTGTTTTCATAAAAAAATATCTTAATTTTTTCATTAGCTACACCTGATCCCTGTGTTACGTTCATATATCTTATAGCCTCGCCTAGTTTATCTTATCAATAAGACTGCGAAATCAGTATCCCATTCATACTCCATCACAATTTTTATTTAGATTTTATTTTAACTCGACTTGCCAAGACTGATCTATTTTCCACAACATATCCACATTCGTACAGCCTTATTCCTATTCAAGATAGTATTGAACAGGTACCAAGTTACATAAAACAAGATGGAAATGTGATAAAAACCTAGTATATATATAACCATTTATGTATCGAAATGATTCATTGATTACAACCAAAACTAATTGATGTCCTGCGCACATTATATAACCGTCATATTAGGAAATCAATATCAGAGCCTCATCTAGCAAACTTTATATATTAATTCAGAAAGGGTTCTTGATAAGGTTCTTCCATGGACCAGATAAGGTAACACTTAATACGACTTGCCAGACTTTACCCTGCCAGAGGATATCACTCACGATACCCGACTGATTTAATTTCTACTCAAATGAGTGTAATCACGTGATATATATAATTAATCTCATTAATCATTTTCCAAATTGCAATTTTAGAATATTAAATTTTAGTCAGATACGAAATTTCTTATTATATACCGTTATGGTATGGTCTTATGTCGACATTCTTAAATAACATTCTGCGTACAAACTTGCCAATGGTCGTGCCTTAAATAAGGCACGTCGCATGGAATTTTTAGACGAAAAGTGAAACAGATCGAACGACTCGCTGAAGGATTAAGACCGAGAATGGATGCGCAAAGTTGGGTGTGATCATAAAAACAGCGAGAAAAATTAAATTTGGTTTTTGTTGTGACATAAATCATGCGCGCGATTTAATTACCACGCAAGCACGGTGGGAATTTAGCAACCCAAAATTGTACGATGAAGATGAATATCTGATTAATTTTGCCCGGCAGTAACGCGAAAGTAAAAGAGGAGCTTTGTGCGTCACGGAATTGTCTTTTTTATATAGAAAAGGAGGATAGGAAGGTCGACGGGGAAAACTCTTCGTTTTCCAAATGAGGTTTAATGAGCCACCAGCGACCCTTCTGTTCAGTCGCGGTATTTCATCGTTTACTTTGCACTCATTACTAACTGCGGCTGCGCCAACATTACGTTGCCTGTGTCTGTTATATACTCTGCGAGTCTACGCTACGAAAGTGATAATCAAACAATAAGCGTCTATCTTTGCGTTTCGTCTTACGACGCAAAGACTATTTTAACGAGTCGTTTGTTTTCTTTCAACAATGGCATTTTTGTAGTTACCTGCATCAGGTGTATTATATATAATCACGGAATTATTCAGTAAAATGTGTGCAGGGTATTTGGAATGTCGGAATAATGAGCTCAAAATAAAGCTATGATATATATTGAATATTGAACAGACGGCGAATTTTGAGACCTCTGCTGAAGCAAAAATTAAAATAATCGAATATAATATTTTTCATTTATAAGAGTATCCCTTTTTTTAGCCTGCTAATATCCTGGACAGTTTGCCGAGGTGAAAACGTATAATTGAAAATGTGGTTTTCAGATCCATGTTAGGATCTCGGCGGGTCTTTATATTAATACCATAGATTCTTTTTATGTCGAAAACGTGACTCTCCTTATCAGTGCTTTTTAAGGAATATACTCCTTACAGGCTAGTTAAAAGTTTATACCTCATCGGGGTCATTGCGGTGCCTAACGTTACGTCTGCCATTAGGACCCGATCAGGAACCCAGCAATGTCCTAACTTAAATTCGATGGATTATATTTATTTTTTTTTGATAGGGCTTATATGAGGAAATACTTTGTATGAAGATTTTTAATTTTCCTCGTTTTTACCTAATATTGAATTGTTGTTTGCCAACTTATTTCTACCGAATAAACTGCGAAGGATCATATTTTATTTCTGTCGAGCTTGATTAAGTTAGGGTATCTATACAATAATAATTGAAATTTACATAAGGTAATTTTTAGGCCTTGTTATGTATTAAATAAAGTATTTCGTAATTTGATAATAGATATTATCTGTAAATTACACTTTAATCGCATAAATAAAAAGTTTATAATTTTATAAATTTTAAACGGTGGAATATATATATATTATATAAAATTATATATTCAGTATTTGTGAACAATTTTTTTATTACACTATATGGCACTGTACAATTTTAGTTTATAACTTGTGCTGAACTTGTCTTGGTTTAATTTTGGATCGCATCTGCTGTATCTGTAAGGTAAAATTACACCTTCATTTGGCAATTTTACATAAACTGGTCTACTTTCTTTTAGACTTATTTTATTGTTGCAATAATTTTTATAGAACATATAAAATAACAAATGATGCATTCCAGTAACATTCTATTGTTACGTAAAATACATAAAATGCACGTAAAATTACAAGTTTCAAATAATTTAAAATTTTGTTTAACTTATTTTTTGTAATTTAAACAGGACCTTTTTATGTCTGGATTTTAATGGGTGTCCGATTTCCCTAACACTAATCCACTATATTATAATGATTATATAAAATCATATCGTAATAACCTCATCTTTGCCATATTTAAATTTTTACTATAAAATGAATATTTAATTGATTAGGTAAATTTGTAGGATGGGAATAGGATTCCTTAAGATTAGAATCAAAATATCTAATGCAGTTTTGTATTTTTTGTTTCTAGTATCTAAATGTCGTTTATTAGGTCCAATTTATTATAAATTAATTGATTAATTAATTAATTAATTAATTAATTAAGTTTAATTTAATTAAACTACTAAATTTCATTACTCAAGAGGAAAAATATTATTTTATGAATGGCTCAGAATTAGAAATGTCTACTTTTTGTATGATTAACATAATATGCTATTATCAAAACAAGAACAGTTATAAACTATTAACTACAATTATAACATAAATTCGTTTTACACTTTAGACATTAGTAATATTCAGTCATTAACAACTTGTGGAAAAGATATGTTTTCCTTCGTAAAATAGAGAAATAAAACTTTCTTGGGAATATTTCGTTTGTAAACAGAGTCGAAGTTTCTCAACATAAATCTAAAGTGTAAAACTTATGATACCTTCGTTATGTTTTATCTCGGTTTGCTGAAATAAAATAAACTAATAATTTGTCGCATGACTAGGCAACCTAAACAAATTAGTTTAACTAAATCAATACATATATTTATCGTGGCTGAAATTATTGATCGCAAAATAAATTCGGCATTATGCGCGGTATACGTATAATTTTTGTTCAAAATTTTTTATCGCGAATTAAAAAAACTCGCTAAATTGTCGGTAAATTAAACCGTTTGAGGACGAATCTGAAAAATGTCGCAATCGTCGTATTTGAATCAATTCGATTCAAATTAAAATAGCGTCTGTCTTCAAATAACTCATTAGTCCATTTTATGTATACAGATATTTATGAAACTAAAATTATTATGCGTTTAACTTTTTATAATTCCATGTCCACATGCAACAGCTTTGTAATTTTTATGTTTGATACGTATTTTCGTGTAAACTCGACGAGAGTTTATATTAAATATAACGTAGAAAGTTTGAGTCAAATATAAAATGTTAAAAAATTCGGAGGATACAAAATTTAAAAGTAATTAATATAAATACATGCAAATTAACACCGCGATAAATTGAGTACGTCTCAAATGTCTATAAAATATTCAGACAAACTAGTGTGATTTGTTATTTAATTATTATTATGAATTAAATAAATATTATGCACAGACATAAATTATTTTGCTGTTTCCACAGATTGTATATATATTCAGAGAATTTGAAGCAAAATGTGATAAAATATAATAATTGTTTTAATAATTTCAAGTAAATAATATAATTATTGAATACAATGTTATAAATATATATATATATATATATATATATACCCATAATATATTTATATATACATATATTGTAATTAATTCGTTTGATTAATAGTTTCAGTAATTGCTGAACATATAATTACAATGTCAAATCAAGATGCGTCTGATATTCAATACATTCTAAATTGATTAGTTGTATGCATACAATTTATAATTTTATAATGTTGATTATTGTACTTACAATTCGAAATTCATTTCATTCGGGTAAATTGTCTCGAGTAAATAGTGTCTCAATATTTGTCCTCTAACAAGTTCGATTTTGGAAATATAAGCACAAAAAAACTAAGCATATATAATATGACCTATACCATGCAAACACATAAACAATCCGAACTTGCAATTTTAGTGTTGTCGGCACACTTCAAATATTGTTTCAATTAAATTCTATTTCAGCATATAACGGCATTAATTTTGTGATCCAAAAAAGAAGAATTATTGTTATGGTCATTTTTTGATGCGTTTAATTATTGATTATTACCAATATTCGAAATATGCCATTTTAAATGAAATTAAATTTGAGTACATAAATATTATAAATATTTATATATACGTATTGCTAATTTGCAGTTGAGTTATTTCCCATTTACTCAAAGTAAAATGCAAAACGGACGTTGCCTTTGAGGACCGTCTTAAATGTACGGTCTATTAAATGTTTCATTTGAGGACATTCACATAGAACATGACTTTGGCTTGTTCTGTGCAATCTTACGTCAGTTTTGTTAATTGTTTATTTATATATGGTTTCAATTTGTCATCTATATAAATACAACAATACGAATTATTCCATTAGAATGATCAGAATATTGATTATAAGATCAACACGTCACATTATAACTACAACGCAAAAAATAATAAATGAATTACAAATAGTAAAAGATAATATTATTAAAAAATAATAAAAATGACTGAACTCTTTATTGAATATAATGATATAATTTATTTAAAATATATAATAATTGTCAAAAATAAACATGATTGACATTAACAAACGATAATATAAAGACACAAATATTTACATTTCAAATATCAATAAAATTTACCATATACTATAATTGTATATATTGACATAACGATACAACTGCCAAAATATAAATACAAAATCAACACAATCAAATATAAACACGAATGACATTTACCGAAATTACCATACGTTTTATCAATGTTTCCACCTCACTTTGATTTCCAATTAGAATTTTAGAGGTTTGAGTTGAATTTTTAGTTTAGTTAATTACCAAAACACTCGAAAAAAATGTCTTCCGTGCTTCGTCAAATCGGACAAGCCCGGAACAAAAAGGAATAAACAAACGCGTAAGTTTAGAAGATCAAAATACATAAGTTCGTACGAGTGTGTCCCATTTTGCTTGGTTCGTTTCATTAAACGTGCAAAGCAAACACTTTCGCATACGCATAATAACAATGATTCAATTTAGTTTATTCATCTCATCGGGATTTAACAAGAAATGCAAAGTACATTATCACATCAAAAGCTGGAGTATATTAACACTTCAAAACCAAACATCGCCGTTGATCTAATATTTGCTCGGCTTATTGAGCACCATTCTTTGATTCGTAACATCATTTTATGATCCGCTGTGATTACCAATATCTTTCGATGCCACACTCGCACACATACGCACGCGCGCGCGCGTGCACACGCACATGTGTGGGTGGACCGAGCAGGACGTATGTTATATATCTGGCTTGCCTCATTTCATGCGTCGTGCAGTATCAGGGGATGTAATTAACAAGCTTTGACGTTAAGCTCCACTCTGTGTGATGAGTCACGTAATTCAAAGCTTAATGCACAGATATCTGTGCCTTTCCCCACACTTCGTCGAACTATCAAACATCCATCGTCCATCGCCTGCACAAATACGAGTGTCCTGGCTGTGCATATATATGTATATATATATGCATATTTCATACGTACGCTAGACGCATCCTTCTTTTTTCTATCGAGTTTTTTCACCTTAATAAATATATAAACGTCGGGATGCCTTCATCAAGCTTCCTGATTCCATGGTTATTGACAATATCTAGGCATTGTAATCCATCGTCTCGATGTTTAACGATTCCTTACGTGTATTGAAAAAAATTGCAATTGCAAATAGTAAAAGCAGTGTAGTAGTATAAAAATGGCCGTATAATATGGTAAATTCGTCTGTATGGTAATTGATTGAAATTCGATAGCAAATTGAAATTAAATTTTCATTTTAATATTGAAAGTAAACACGAATGACATTGAACAAATGAAACGCAAGTACAAAAAGTGAGATATGTCTGAAATTCAGATAAAATTGTGTTTTCAATAAGTAACATGATCGTATAAATTACGAAGTATAAAAAATGCGACACAAAAATACTATGTGGAAATAAACACCATTAGTATCGACAAATTAGATTGAATAAATCACAATATAAATAGGTAAGGTAAGATGCATTTGAAATTCAGATTTAAATTACCATACGATATTGTAACACGACCATACAAATAACAAAAGATATAATAAATGTAATATAGAAATAAACAGTACTGGCTGAACAAATTATAATATAATTAAGTCAAGTAAGGTACTTTAGACATTTTCATGAAAAATTGTTATAATTCATCCAAATATTACTATATAAATAACAAAATATAAATTAACTCGAACGACATTGAAAACATCACAATGCAAATAGTAATAATATTTACTTTTATATTATATTTGATTATATATTAACTTGACTCATAAATTACAAAATACAAAAGAAAACCATAAACCACCAGTATTTAGAAACATTATATTGAAAACCCGGCTTAAATAAATATAAAACATAAGATGCATTCAAAATTCAGCTTAAAATTATCATCCAATATAATAATGTAACCGCACAGATAAAAATGAAAAAAAAATTAATATTATTGACAACATTCACATTAAATGAATAATATTTTAATATATAATCCAATATTGTATATAATAACGGTATATAATAA
>JABFQC010002374.1:0-16316 GCA_022817085.1 Psilanteris sp. ZL-2020
CAATAGTAATGACAGACACGATAATTATTTTGTATCTTTATTACACAATACTTATAATTTTGTCAATATAAATTTACTATATTACATTTTTTTTGTTCTTGTTAAATTAACGCTCAGATTGTACAATCCAGATTGTTAATTTAACAATCTAGTTCTATGAGTGTAACTATAGTTTTATTTCTGTAATAAAATAAAATTGTTTTCCCATTATCTTCGAATAGTTTTTTAATTATTTTTGTATTCATAATTATATACGCATTATCTTGTTTTCAATAATTCATTGGTGATATTATAATTAGCTTATTATACGCTATTTGAATAAATATATAACAAAAATCTATATGAAATTTAATTTTTGTACTAAACGTAAATTAAAATATTACTTAAAAGATATATTTTAAAGTACTAATGTTCCGTTTTTAATTATATGTTAAATGATATTAGCACACATTTATATAATCATAATTGAAATGTTTTCAATTTTTTTTTCAATACATTACTTATAAATGTTAAAATAAAATATTAATAAATAAAATTAAATAAAACATTAAATGATGTTTAATTGGATTAAAACGTATATTGTCGTTTGTATATTCACATATTTTCAAATTCGTTCTCTTCGATTAAAAGCAGAAAAAAAGTTGAATACGTTAACTGATTAAAATAAAAAACAATGAAGAACAAGTAAACCATAAAAATAAAGCACTGTAAAGTTTAAAAAGCGCTCTTCAAATCTGATCATAATACGTCGAACGATCAGCGAGACATAAATAAAATTGTCCGGTTGAGACGAGCCATTTTCTTTTGAGTTAATCGTAGGTAGAAGAGTGCTTACTAGTGCAATCTCAGAAAGGGATTGAGAATCGCGTGAGTGTTCGTAAAGGATAGGAGAACTCTGCTTGGGAAAAAGGAGTAATGAATGTAGCAACAGGGAGAGAAGTAGTCAGTTGAGTCATAAATCGTATTCCTTGCAAGGCAGACGTCGGGAAGATAGAAACGTGGCTCCTGGCACGTGAAATCTCCAGCCTTTTCTTCCTTTTTTCTTTCTCATTCTATCTTGTAAAATCTCAATCGCCATTTTCACATTTTTATCATTATAAAATGCGAGCTAGCTGTTTTTCTAATTCCCAGTTACAATCAGTTTTATCACTTACAATTCTTGATATTTATAGCTTCAAGTCAACAATCTTATTGAATTGTAGTAAATTTTTTTATCAATAGACTATACCTTTACATCATAATCTTACTCTATCATTAAAAATGAATAAAATAATAATAATGGCCAAAACAAATATAGATTAAAATTAAAACATTATAACTTTACTTAATTTAAATGTAAAGCAGGATATCCATTGCCTATATTTGTATTAAAATATTATGAACGATTAAGTTATTGAGATCTCATATTATTAGTACATTAAACACAACAATTTAAAAAGAATTAAACATTGTAACTTAAAACTTACACTTAAAAATAAGTTAAATACTTAGCAGTATTAATGTTTTATAGTGTTAACGAGGAGCATATAATTAACAAATATAAAGTATATAAAACATGTGCTAACAACATATTCATTGTTTATACTTACAAGAAGAATAGAACTAATATAATCAATGGTGAGGGTAGATTTAGGAGTAATACATCTGTCATATATATTTGTCTGCAAAATAATCAAATTTACCTTGGTAACTTGTGTATAAAACGCAAATATTGACGGTCGAATAATAAATTTTTGTTTGTCTCATTCGGCAACGTCAGTCATTTAAAATTGATATAAATATATATAATGCACAACATTCATATTTCATCTAAAATATTAACTCACCGTTGCGGGTTTCCTCGATGTAAAGAGTTGTTCGTTGAGACCTTTGTCTATCTGTGCCGTATCGGGATCTTGGCTCCACCCTCAATGCTGGCACGTACGTAGGAGTCGTGAAATCGTCCGGTTCTTCGCGCGTTGGTACAGATGTTCCTCGGCGACAGACCGTTAAGCCAATAGCCACACCAATCCCAATGAAAACCAGAGCAGCTACGACTACGACAGAAAAACAAATCCACTTTTTATGACTAACGAGAAAACAATGGCCCGATTAATCGAATTTATTAGTGGAATCGTTTTTGCTGGCGGTATAAAATGCAGTATGTTGCAAGAGAGCGCAATCGATCACTTTTGAAAAATTACTGGTAGATTGAAAAGTGTGCGGCCGCCTGTAGATTAACAAGTATATTCTTAAACGTTTCTCATATACTACAGAATTTCAGTATTTATTTTATGCGCTTGCTATACGTTACATCAAAATACTCTGTACAAGCGTTTTTATTCCCTTTGAATTATATTGCATATTAAAAGTTATTATTGTATAAATACATTTTTAAATAAATTTAAAATAAACTTTATGAAATGAATAAATGGTTCGTAAGAATATTGAACAAACAATAACCACTTTGTGCAAATTTCAATGAAGTAATCAAATGTTTAAGAAAAATATTATTTAAAATAATTTTTTAACTTATTACAGCGGCATCAGTCCATCGTTAATTTTTTAATTTTAAGCGTCACTTTTCAATCTATTTATTATTACGTTTAAATAAAAATAGCATACGCATTAAAAATACGTTTAAATACTGTTTAAATGCACTATAGTTATTCATTTATTATTTTTTTCTGGTCAAAGAAAGGATATTCGTTTATTTAAATTTTCTTTACATTTTATTAATAGAGTTAATTAATTTTTCTTAGAGACTTGTAATTAATTTTGAAATTAATTGGAAAAAATATAAAATAAATACACAGAGATGTCATAAGGAATACAAAATAAGAAAAATTATAATAATAAAACGAGATTTAATTTTCATTACCAACGCTGTTAATACAAGGTAAACGTAATTATATTTTTGATTAAATAAGTTTTCATACTATACATATGCTGTAAATTACATTGATTTGCTACATTAATTACTTAGAACTTCAATTGTTCAAAATGAATCACGCGATAGCTTAAATACAATTGCACTGATATGTTGTAGAATCGTATATATCTCCAACTGTTTTAGTCATATAGATGTACGTTTATTAATGTTAAGTGAATTATAGTTTATATTAGATTAATTTATATTCTTTAGCATTAAAAACGATTATTAAATATATTTAACGCATTTTCTTTTACTTGTAATAATAACATAATATAGAAATCTGTAATAATAAAATTACTCAAATATATAGTAATTTCTTTGAGCGCGGAAAAAAGATTAGGTTATTACAATTATAATAGCATGTTTATACTTGTATTATCACAAAATAAACAATAAATGTGATTACAATGAATATGTTTATTGAAAAACTAATTATTCGTGTAACTATGAGATACTAGTTTGTTTTTATAAGAAACAAGTTATTAACTTTAATCTTAATTTATATTTTAAACAACGAAACGATTTCAACAAACCAGTATAGTTTTTGGAAATATTTTAAGGTCGTGTTTTTAATTGCACTGGAAGTACGGCTATAGTAATAAAGCTATCTTCGTTTAACTTGCTCTGGTATATATTTTCATCTTTTACAAACATCTAGTTGTGGCAATAAGTTACGTACAATTGAAAATGCACTCGTGCATTCTTGGTCTGTAATAATTATATAGTATGTATAAATTATTTTATTCTTATATACTTAGGGCAACCAAATATTTTTGTCCTTATACTAAGAAAATTGTATTACACATTATTTTGTTAAACAAAATACGATAACTAATAGTTGTGACTAATTAATGTAGTAATTTGATTTATTAAAGTGGATTTCAAGATTAAACAATAAAGGTTATACAATATGTTATATAATTTATATTAAAATTAAGGCTTTGCGTTAAAATATCTTTTTTTGCGTTTTACTTATAATATTGAAAATTATTGTTATTATTAATATAAATTAGCATTTGATTATCATGTTGATAGTACACATGAATCTGAGTGCAGTAGAAATGAAAATTGCTTTAATGCTGAAAACAAATTTAATGCGGATAACATATTTTACAAGAATAATCACATTTATAATATACAAAGTCATCAAAAATTATAATTAATATTTATCAGTAAAATATAATATATTATATATAAACCACGAACGAAGAGATTTTAATTATGTTGATAATTTTATTAATCAATTTTGCTGATATTAATAAATATCTCTCAAAGTTAATATATTCAGGATAGTATTGCATAATGCTCATAATATAAATAAGTGCATTTATTAAATCGTTTAATTTATTTAAAAATAGTAAGTGATTTCTGTAATTTAACCAAACCGAAGTTTATGTGTCTAAAGGGGATGAATAAATGGCGACGCGATTTTGTATTCCTTGGAATGAAGAAAATCGTTCCCAAGAAAGAGGATAGATTTGTTGAATGCAACATTTACAATGTTGTGCACTAAATTTCGAGATTTCACGTGGCTTCAATTGCATGATTATGCAATCTACCTCCTTAGTGCAACTTTCACGCGCAATCAACCATGGATAGAAGAAATGTGGGGGCGGGGGTTTATAGCACACACACCTCTGAATCAGAATTGGAAGTACTGTCGCAGAGTTTGCATATTATAGTTTTGAAAAACGGCAAGTAAAAGGTTTAGTGTTTATACAGAATAATAATAAAAATACATACAGTAGAAAGAGACTTAGTTATTTTGTATTTTACATACTATGCAGAAATTATAGCGTCAGTCAAATTTATTCGTATAATGTAATGTAATATATTTATAATTTCAACAGAGAATGAATAATAATCAATCAAAAATTAAAAGAAATTAATAATAAGGATTTTTATAGTTATCTAAAATAAATCAAAATGTAGTAAGAAAACAAACGAGTTCTGTCGCTCGCAATTTTATAGAACTACAACCATGAAAGATTATACTAAAACTGGCAAGCTATATTTATGTCTTTTGAAGAATATTCTATTGTATTGTTAAACATTAATTATATTTAGATAATCGTTTATAATTTTTTAGCAATTTGTTAATATAACAATTAAATATATTAAATAATTCAAGGAATATTAATTAACAGTAAATCCATCTAATTTGATTTTCTTTGATTTACAGGAAGTATAAGCAAATTATAAATAAGATTTAATTTTTGTAATACCCCACGTAAAAAAATCAGGGTAATATTGACACGATTTTTATGCCAATATTTAACATCATTATTGGCAACTATATTTAAGATGAATTGACCATTCATGAGCCCTTCATGGCTGAATGTTATTTTTTACATGATATAGTCTAAAGCAGTATTACGATTGCGCTGTTCCACGTGGGACATTATATTTCAAACTATATCTTTAATTTAATTTAATCACACCTATTGGTTATTATTATTTAGGATGAATATATTAGTTGATTCACTCAGGTATATTTGGATATAAAAATATTACATATATTATTAATTATATGCATAAAGAGTGTGGTTTCTGGCATAATAATTGTGTCTTTAAATTATGAAAATATATTTGGCAATTTTGTATGCAGTTTAAGTAGTAATAAAATACTTTATTCCCACGTGCGTGTCAAGATGTGCAATACTGAGTCGATCAATATCAAAACTGGTACAACGATATGCAAATTTATCAAGTACATTTCAAGTTGTAATATATAAATTCAAAGATTGTGAATGCACTGTTCCAACGAAAGGAATGTACTTTGAGAAGTCTTACGAACAAGTTCGATACGAATCGATTATGGACGGGTTTTAATGTGCAAAGAATAACAGATTCTCGACTGAATTATAAGACGTATAACTATTTTTCTATGGCTAATAAATCGACTAGCTCTGAAATGCAATGAAATAATGTCAATTAATCATTTTTATAATAATAAAGTTGATGTCAAAGTGACCAGCTTTGGCACAAGTTATATTGGTCAATCGAAGTGGAAAGTTTTCCACAAAGTTGAATAGTTTGTGTTCTGCTACTAGAGAAAGGGTAGATGGAATTTTACGATTTTTTGCACTGCAATGGATTTTTATGATCCATAAAAGGAGATCATAAAAAATGTAACATTAAAGATACTTCATTATTAATGTTTTTTTTTTCATCATCTTACCTTTTATAGGTTTATACTGATGAATCTGTAAATGCGAAATGGAATTTCTTGCTCGAAACTTATCAGTTCATTTATGCAATGGTGATATTTATGTCGGTAATATTTAGTTTTATAAAGTATAATATATGAAATATGCTTTCAAATTGGTAAAATTTATGCGTTAAGAAACTTTTATATTGGTATAATAATGCGTGATTACAATTGAGTTTTGTACGATAAATTATAAGCTTATTGTGAGTTTAAGGAGATTTTGATTAAATCGAAGCGAATTGTAGCATACATTCGCATTTAAATTCTTACATATACAGGCGATTATCAAAACATGACAATCTATTTTCAAAACAATTTTATTTATCTTTTGAATTAAATCTTTTAATATAAATTTGATATAAACAGATCTTGTTATTTTCATTTATCAAACCAACATTTTAGCTTAAAAGAATGAATTGCAATTGTCAGTAGCTAACGCGACAGAGTATACTGTATCCACCTTTAGCGTGCCAATGCGTTATTGCTTGACAATCGTGTTACGTTGCTACTCGAATTTCAATTATCATTGACGGGTTGTCTGCGTACCACGCAACAAATCGATATCAATACTATGACTCAAATAAATTTATAATCATCTCATGCGAATCATTTCAAATTTAAACGTTTGTATAATAATATTTTTTAATTGTCCATTTTCAGACGTTAAGTCGTCGTGCGGAAATTCTTAGCAACGTATTTTACATTTCCCTAATTGTTTTGTGTGTTTTTGACAAGCCTTTATCATTCTATGGCGAATTTCATTTTTATACAAAAATCTCGCTGCGACTGAAAACTATTTTACGAATATTGCTCACGGAAAAAATTGTTGAGAACAATATGGTACATGAAATCGAGAGAGCTAATTCGATAACGGTGTCGATCAGCCAATCACGAAGATAAGCCGGGTTGCGGTGTCCTCGTGTAAAGCGGATTTTTTTTTCTTCCTCGTTTTTTATCCTTACTTCAGTTTTTTCTTTTACATTTTGTTCCCACGAAAGAACTGTCTTCGTGCAAGAAATTCATTCTAACCGTTATTTTAAAGTGTGGAATTTTGTCGAAGTTAAAGTACTCGAAGAGTCAAAGATGTTAGTAAAGAAAAGACTATCAGCGCGCACTTTTCAAAGTCGACATTGTAATTGAAATAACTGTGCATACATGCTTAGGTATGTTATTCGTCGTTCATAAAATTTTACCAATTTTTTAATGTTAACAACCTTGCTTAAACCAAATCAAGATGAACGAACGATAGATTTGAATGATATTTTATACATTTATAATTGTTATTATTATTTCGTTTTTATAGATAATGGATAGAGGTGTTCGAGAAAGCAAATTTCGCGCTATGCGACACGAAACAGGAGACATATTTGAAAGGGAGCAAGAACGTATATTAACCTTTGCACATTTTCATGTAAATTCATACGAACATCCGTTTCTTTTATATGGATATGCAAATTAAGTAGCTTTACAGTATAAGAGATGAAAGTTAAAAAATTATACATTTATAACGGAAGAATTTTTTGAGTAATTTTTTTTTACTCGTAAACATGTAATATGCAAACTATATGCTTGTGATTGTTTTCGAAATTGAAATACACTAAATGCATGAATTATAAATTAAATAGCAAGTTTTTGAGAAATTAATTATACAAGATTGAGTGACTTTAGTCAGTTTTCAGGTAAAAGCAAAAATATTGTGTTTAATATGAAATCGTTTTATTGAGTGTAATTAAAAAATAGTTATTCCTAATGGTTTTTACTTTCGTAATAAAATTGAATACAACTAAAAATTGAAAATATATCATTATCAATATTAGTTAAATAATTCAAGGGTACTATTTTCTAAGAAAATAATCCATACCATAAAAAATGTTGTTGCATCTATATTCATCGATGTATTAACAAATAAATTAATATACTAAAATTATATTAATATAGGTCAGTTTCTATTACAAACAGAAGCATCTATGCATATGTTAAATTCAACCATAATACCTTGCGCGACGTAAAATCAACTTCGCAAGTCGCTTTAGGCTTATAAGATTTGCATACTCCTACATTTAAAGCACACTGTGTACGTATCATTATACGCATGGGTGCAAATCACACACACAGGTTCGTTGCCAAGTATATTTAATCCTAGAAACTCATGATGAATTATTAAAGGTGGATAAATAATATTTTATAGAAACCAAATATAAGTATATGTACTTTTCTCTATTTTACCTTTAAAAAATATTTTACTACTCTCAATTTACAAAGTCACCAGTCGTTCAAAATGAAAAAAAATAATCTTTATGAGAAACGTAATTAGCTTATTTTAACATCACTTATTAATAATCGTCAATGTATCCCAAAAATGAATAATTTTAATGCAGCTGCGTAATCATTAAAACTTATAATTTGAATTAAAAAATGAATTATATGAACATTTTTTGAATAATTTACAATTTTTTTATAGCAAATCAAATTTATTTTGAAAATAAAATTTAATTTGAGATTCCACAAAACACAAAGGCATAATGGAATCTCATAGGCACTCTCATATCAGAAACAATGCCGAGACAAAGCTTCTTCTATTCCTGTAATCCTAAAGAAAATCCCTTAAAACTACATTATAAAACTCGCTAACAGCTTTGTATAAAACTATCTGTAAAAACGGTTTGATAAAATATGGAATTAAATTCCAGTATATCTTTGAAAAAACCGTACTTGGTTTTAATGGAAATAATTTGGAAATAAATAAATAATCATCGAAATGATTAGTATAATAAAATTAGTATAAAATTTTAAACTGTTAATTATAAAATAACATAAATAAATAATTGTATCGGATAAATTCATTTATTTAATTTAATTAAAATATAATATTTGTGTACTTCTATTTAAAGATACCATGTTTCACATTAGTTAAAATATTTATAATCTAGAGTTCACTCAACTAACACTATCTCAGATTATAGCAGTAGAGTACATTAACAGGAATGAATACCATTTTAGCTGATGATTCGCTGTAGCAATTGATGAAAGCCAAATAAAATTTCTTTTATATTGTGAAATATTTTATGTAGCATTAAATTAAAAACCAAAATTATAATAATAGCTAATGTTTTAGTAAGTAAAATTAAATTAAATAAACTCAAAATATTACCATAACTTACATATCATAAAACTATCATAAAAATGTAGTTTGTTATTTGCTATGTGTTTAACCGCATTTAACAAATGCGTATTCTACACGGAAAGAAAAAAATTATTAGAAATTACTCATAAAATATCAATTGTGTGACAGAAGTGTTGTATTTTGAAACAACACATAAAACTTCAGCAATTTTTACTAAAATGTTAGTAATTTTTATCAAAAATGTCAGCAATTTAGACTAAAATATGTACAATAGTTACTAATTTTTAAGTATAATTTAAAAATGGAACACTGCTGTCACACATTTAATATTTTGCTAGTAATTTTTAATACAATGTTTCTTTCCGTGTAGTATTTCAACATGTAAACTTTTACACTCAACGACTCTATCTTACGAAAACCGGAGATTCATATTATTAAAATATTCCTCTTATAAAATAACGCATCATCCCTAAATCCATACTGGGCTGTCAAAAAATTCGAAACAGAAACAAATAGTTAACACGACGTGTTTGTTGCTAACAATTGGATGAAACGGACTCACCTACGAGGGCTATAATAATGATCATATCCTCGGAATCTGTTCTCGGAAGCACAGATTTCAAGTCTTGCAGGAAGATGTCATTGTGGCCGGATTTCTCACCGATAGATTCGGGAATTCGGACGTTTTCCATTTGGACCGGTTTACTTTTGCCCTGTCTATTAATAGCATAGACTGTAACCATGTAATCGAAGCCAGGCTCGAGGTCGTGCAGTAGAAACAAGGGCTCAGGATTGCTTTCCCGATATATCGGTGGAACTTCGCCGATGGAGCCTTGGTCGCTCTGCGGAGTCTGCAGTGTTTGCGGCGTTTGAAACAGCAGTGAATTCTTGAGGGCACCGCGCACTTCGAGCAGAAATTGCTGGGGCAAACCGCCATCCGATCCTGGGTTGCAGCTCACCTCCACGACGTTGCTTTCATTGTGCACCGTACAGTTTATAGGTGGCTGAGGTGGTTCTATGAATGAGATAAAATAAACGTTTAATACCTGCATCTGACAGCGTCGTAAGTGTGTTGTTACTGCGAGTCCGAATAAACGCTAGCTATTCTGTTAAATACCGACTGCACAGTTTTCACCATACGCGGTCCATTGTCAACCGTATGATGTTTTGCGGACGTGTATTATTATAAACAGCAAACTTTTATTTTAGGGAAGGGGCGCATTGTACCGCTAGGACGTTATGAGGAAGATCAATAATTTATTTCCGTACTCTGTACAAATAACGGTTTATGTTATGTGAATGAAAAAAATAAAGGAAGAAAAAATACAATAAGTTTTGATATATAGCACTGTTTGCGACAAGTTTTGTTTTATTAACATCTTTCCAGAAAGACGAATGTAGCCACAAATTAAAGCATTAATATTGTTTCAAAGTAATTGACCGTCAGACTATAAGCTAAACTAAATATATAAATATTGTTGAATTTGCTGTAGATATTTTATTCTAATTTGTTTTAATAGTTAATTTACTTAAATGCGAGAATTTATTTTAAGTGCCACTTTATATTGTTTTTTCTTCTAATAAAATTAATTTTATGACAAATTATTAAAAATGTATGCGTAAGTGTTTAATAATAGTAGTATATTAATTACAACCTTTTTTTTGTTAATTAATTACAAAATTAATGTTTAACACGTTAGAGTAAAAAAGTGTAAAAATGTGACCGCGGTTTAACTTCAAGTTAGGAGATCGCTGAGTTACTTCGACAAATCCTTTGAATAATTGAACTACAATTACTTCGAATGCTTTTATTTTAATGGTTTATTTCACATTCTCTAACAAATACGTTAGAATTAGACATTAATATAAACTGTAGATAAATATTCGTTAATTTGATGAATTTATATATGATTTTTTATACGAATCATTATGATGCAATTAAATACAATATTATTTAAACATTTTTCATTTTAAAAATAATTCTTAAAACCTATATGCTTTGGAAATAATTGAATTAAATTATTAGTTTCTTTAATAATATATTTTAAAGGAAGAAAAAGATATTGACTATCTTTACTTTCAAAGATTAAGAAGTTCGATTTACTTTGATTTTGAATCAGCATATATTTAAACTTTTAAATTGTGTTCTGGTAGTTCGATAGTGTTTCTCCTGTGATTTGATTGCAAGAATAAAGTGAACTTATCGTGATATATATAAACATCAAACGCTTATACATATATTTAAATATGCATAACATTGCAAATTCAATGATTCGTAATCGTTTTTCATATATGCCTGTTTCATAAATAAATAGTTTTAAATGTATTTTGCAATTGTAATTTATGTACTAAAATAAATATTTCGATAAATTATAACGTATATATAGTGAAATGTTAAGAACTTATTATTAACACGATATAAATGTTGCATAAACAAATGTTAATTTAGAACTTTAAGAGAAAGAAAATTACAAATTGGAACACTTTGAACATTTTATATTTGTAAAATGTATGGGTGTAATAATTTATTAATCACACGATATAAACGACTATTATATTTATTATTTTATTAAATTTTTATTTCTCTAATTAATTTTAGAAAAATGATTCACTGACTTTTTTTATATTGTAGTATTTACAAGAAAAATAATATAATATAAAAGAAGTATGAATTTTATATTTATAAACAAAAACATGATTATTTCTTTCAAATAAAAAATTAAATTAAATTCTTATCAATATTATTGTTATTCTGCAAAAAAATATTTTTATTTGAACATTATTAATATGTTAATCGTTTATTCATCATGAGGATATTTTTAATTTATTTAATAATAATTTATTTATTTTATACATATATCGATTGAATATTCATTGATAACATTAATTTACTAATAATTCAAATTTGGTAGACTTTATATAGAAATTCTTAGCAACAATTATCATTTATGTTTCTACCTTATAGTTTTATAAAAGTACTGATATCTTAAATTTTTCTTTTTATAGATACAAACATTAGAAGATTATAATTTTCATATAATATTTTGCATGAATAGTTAATATATTTTTAACTATCATTAAATTTTGATCAAATTTGAAGATATATTTACTTTATAAATCAGTCATTTGATGCAGGTCAGTTTATTGAATAATATTCTGAATAATTGAATTCACTTAATAATTATGCAATATTAGGCACTTCCCTTTTGGGTAAAGGGTAAATGTCAAATATAACATGACAAATTTATTAAAAATATTTAGAAAAACTTCTTTTTTTAACAAAAAATAGTTACAATTATTGTTTGCTTTTTATTATATTTTAATTCACTTTATCGGATTGATTTAATTAAAAAACATATAACTTAATTATATTTGTAACTTAAAAAATAATAGTTTTGAAGTGTAATAACATTTCAGTGGAAGCGGTTAAGATACAATAAAAATATTAACAGAATTTTAGTATAAATTCAATAAAAATATTAGTAAATATTTTTTTGCGTAAAATATTTAAATACTAATAGAACATATACCTTTAGAAATAAAATTTAAATTTAAATTTCCATTATTTTAGACTTTTTTTAATGTATATATATAATTTAATTGCATCATAAATAATAAGTATTCTCACTCGTAACATCACAACTACGTCTACTTTGCATTCCCTTGAAGTGCAACCAAGGTTTAATTTTTGTGTAATTAAGTTCTTCTTTTAAAATATTAAACACACGTTATCTGATTTTTCACTCGCAAATTGTCTCAGTTAACTTAATTTATGTAAATGTTGAAATTAACACATCTATAATTTGCAATTGTCTTTGGACATCATTTTAATATATGATTCTATTATTTATCAGTATTGTAACAAAATGTTCTATCCTTATACTTCTCGATTAAAATGATATAAATATACGTTGTAGAATTTAATATTTATTATATAATTAATAATAATTAGTCCAAACGTCATCCTTAATTGTAACTTCTGCTAATCGTATATTGTGAAAGGATGAAATTTTCTAAATATCATTTTTGCTTAATTCGATACATTAATTGTATCAATGAATTTGTTTCTTTCAAGATTTGACGATAACATCGTATAACAGCTTCTTTTCGTTAAGTGGATTACGAATCAGGTATTATTCGTGTTAAATGATGCGTACTTCAGTTGAAGCATATATAATTCTAGACGATTTACTTTTGAAGTTTTACTGGCTCGTGTCGAGCTTCGAAAGTAGTTTCTACTTGCAAGGATGGACACAACAACATGTAATTTTCTACTAATGTTACGGAAATTAAGAACTACAAAGAAAAATTGTCAGTCCCATTTCTCTTTTCATGAATAACGCGAGTACATAAATATATTACTTTACTGCGAAATGTTGTTACTTCAAAAGACACTGGAAGCCTTTTTATTTCAAATTTATATACGCATAAAACTAAACTTTTTCAATGATCAAATAATTTTAAATAAATTATTAAACGAGTTTTGATTTGCTGCAAAATCAGGGCGCATTAGTTTGTATCATTCGAACAGAAAGCTTGGCTGTGTTTTAATTAATTCAATAGTAATGAGTAGTGTTGAATCTTTTCAGCAACATTTATCATTACATACCCTATATATAAAACCAGATATAAAAGAAAAAGAAAGCTCTTGATTCGAGAGTCAATTGCATAAATGCGCTTATATGAATCGAAATGTTTTCACATTGAAATTAACGTAGAGTTGACGACGAATCGCGTCAGTTGTAAAGAGCACCCTTTTGTGTCATAATTCAATTTCTGCTTCGCTGCTTTATTCATCAACATTATCATTTTAAGATAATTGTATGCCAGTTTTGGTTCGGGAAGGTGATTACCATTTACGAATTATCAGAATACTATAGAACGATTTATATACGTAATTATTTTATGCTCAGGTTGGGAAATATATCATTTAGAACTAATATTTATGATTCGTTAATAACTGATTTTAATATATGATTATGAGTGTGTTAGATTAATGATTATGCTATTATATTAAACTGTTGTTCTTGATAAACGTTATTGATTGTAATATATTTTGAATGACGTTACTGCACAAGAAAATGTATAATATAGTTAATATTCAATTCGAAATTCTAAATATAGGATTTATTAATATTTAAATTCAAATAAATTTAAATGTTAAAATATATATAAATATGAATTATATAACAATAAACATTAATAAACAACTCAACACAAATCTGTATTATAATATCTTAATTTAACATGTTCTCGTTAAGAAAATACAAAGCAAATAAAAAATTATGTATGGATAAATAAATTTAATTTCAATTAAAATCAATATTAGTATATATAAATAGAATACACTTTTTTCTATGAGTTTCTCTAAGAACACAATTTCTCGTTCAATGTATTTATGATTATATTAAACGTCATTATATTCATCTGCATGTCATTGTCTATTAAATAATTAAATCTAATTCCTTATGCGAATATTGATAAATCAAAAAATATGCTCACGCGTATGAATTATATTGATATAATAGATTGTATAAAATACATAAAACAGTTGTAATCAAAATTAAATAAATTCTGCGATATTGAGCCTTTGTATACCAACTTTTAAAACATGAACTGTTCATAACATGCAATCATCTCTTCATCAATAGCTCTGAACTATAATATCATATAAAACATAATATGAAAAAATTACATGATTCTATATTTATACAATATATATTTATGTAAGTTCTGTTTACAAATTTTCCAGGAAATTTAATAGTAAAAGAAGCAGGAGTTTGAAATATATAATTTTCTAATTAATAAACTTTTATTTCACCGCATTGATCCTAATTGTAATTCTTGTATTGATATAATCTGGAGTAAAACACATTTGTATAATGGGCATTAGTTTGAAAGAATTCGTAGTTTGGAATGATCATATGAAATAGTATTAATACTATCCGAGCAGGGCGAGGTATCTCCGTTTGCCATCCTCTCCATTATTTGATAATGAAATGGCAGCGGTTAGGGATTGGAGAAAGAGAATGAGACGACGGCAGAAGTTTGAGGATTGTGTCGAGAATTTCCGACCGATTTCGCGTTTAAGGTTTGTCATCGGCGAACTCTGAAGAGGCCAGGGTCTCTCCATCTATGCTCTATACTTGACTACCACACGGTTCACAAAGTTTTGTCGGAGTCATACGGTAACTCGCATCGAAAGACAAGTTGTTCTGCATGAATTAACCCTTTCATTCAATTTTCATCACGATGGCCATTAAATTTTGAGCCATTTATTTTGTTTTGCTACATCGCGATAAGTCAAATGTGCGATAATTAAATTGATTACAATTATGTTACTCGTTATTGTAATGTCAAGAAAATTTTTTATTATAAAACATTCAATGTGAGGATAATATTTATTCTATTAATATTATTATTACAATTAATTTGATTACTATTTTCAATTAATATAATAACATTGGAATTTATCAAATTCCATCTAATGAAATGACGCCAAATTGTGTTTTATATCCTATTTGATAACTAATACACTTAAGATATAAATTCAGCTTCAGCAAATATTTGTTAATCCGTAAAGACAAATATTACATGTTTCATTTTATATATAGAAATGTAATTGATCATGTTTTTTTCTTTTTTTCATTTGAAAAAGTTTTACCTATAAAACCATTTAAGGTATCTTATAATATTATAACTGAAGAAATCAGAAAAACTGATTATTTCTGCAAATAAATACAAAGCGAAAAGCTTAACGGCAGATTTTTCGTGAAAATAAAAGTTTTGAAACTGAAACTTCATTTTACACCATTTTCGGAGATAGCATGACATTGATAAATATGCCTTGAAAGATATAAGAAAGCTGTCCTATGCAATTTAGCATTTTGAGATGGAAAAATAATGACCCATTTTTGTGACGACACTACCAGTTCTTTGGTACTATCGTGGGAATTCTTCCTCCGACCTTTTGCTTTATATATAGTACGAACATAAATTACATTGAATTTGTCTTTAAATAATAATGCATTGTTAATCAATAACAATATGGCATTAAACATTTAGAC
>JABFQC010002375.1:0-16310 GCA_022817085.1 Psilanteris sp. ZL-2020
CAATTCATTTTTAAATTTTTGAATACGAAATAATTAGCCAAAATATTTAAGTTGAATTCATTATGTTATTAAATATTTTAAATGTATATATATTATGTTATGATTTAAAACATACCGATTGTTAGAAAATATAATTTTAAAATAATGTGGAAATATTGTACATATTGTATCACTTACTATGATAAATGTTACAGAAAGCAGAATTAATTTAACAAAATTTTGAATTTTTCAAATATAATGTATGAATTGCATTTACACTAACAATAACTATATTTGTTTTAATATATATTTACATATTACTATTGCGAACAATATTATTATTTTGCTTGGATATAAAATATGTTACATCGCTTTATATGTGAAACTCGATTTTTAATAACTATTTACATAATTACATTATTATATCCCTTTAATATAAATTATTGTTAAATTAAAGGATTTGGTAAAAGTGCAACTTGTACAAGTCGAAGCTTAATTTTAATAAAATTTACTTGTCTTCAGGTTATTTTATATATTATATAATATATATTTTTGAAGTAAATTACTATGGATAGATAATTTATGTAAATTGTATAATTTTTTTTAAATTAGAAATTATTATATAATAAACATTCGCTCAACATAAAGCATTATGCTAAAATTATAAAGTTCAATATTGTAATTTTTAATATATAATTTACAAACTTCTTAATATTCTTTTAATTAGCAGAATGAATTTATTAAATTAGTATTCAACTGTAGTATCTATACAATTTGTTACCTGATAAATACTAAATATGTAACATAAATGTAGAATTGATTTGTGTAAATTTAAATATTAAAATTTGTGATGCACGGAGAAGTGCAACCAATTTGCCTCGTTATAATTCAATTTCCTCTTTATTTTATTATAAATAATGTATTCACTTAATTTAATTATCATTTATACTTGTAATTAAAATAGTCATATTAATTTTTATATTCATAATTCAAAATGCAACTATATCTTTTCAAAATGAAATTAAATGTATTAAATTTGTTAAAATTATTCTACTATGTAGTGATAAGTTGGTTCAATGACTTTTAACATAATAATGAATATGTACGTGTATTTCCACATCGAGCTGAAATTAATTTGATTATCACATAAACAATGTTATCAATTCCATATAAGCCCTTCTGCGTTTTCACAATAGATGCTAAAGCTGTTGGTCAAATGTAAATTCACAATCAATATATATATATATATATATAAATATATATATTTAAGCAGATTAATTTACCTCATAAAATAACCATGCTGAGAATATTACTTGAAAAAAATTATAAGCTATGAGCACATTTTGGAGCTGGAAGGGTTTCCGATTTTCCATGACCTTTGGTCCCAGTACTTTGACCACGTAGACATAGCTTAAACAAATGACCAGCGTCGGGAAGGGCGAACTCATTAGGAACCAGTTTGTTGTCCGTGCGTCTAAGACAAACACAATATCGTTAGAATGCTGTTTATTAATGAGATCTTGTAATAATAAAAATAATAATAATATAATATTTTAATGACACAATGTAATCCACGCGCTTTGCGTAAAATACTTTTGTGCTGTTAAAATTGCAATTATCGTTCAAACATAAGTATTAAGGACTGTAAATAGTATAAAGAACAGTTAACTTGGTAAATATTTTGATTAAGTTTATTAATGGACACCGTCAACATTGATCCGATTGCTTTATATATTAAATAAGTATGCAAAATATATTTGCGTAACTGGTAAGAAGTTTTTAAAAGTTTAAGTGAAAACGTAATGTTCGAGGTAGTAAATAGATTATCATTATGGATTGTACTTAAATTAGTGTAACAGTTTAAATTACATAATATGTTTATATGTCAATAAATTTGTATAAATAATGTGAATGTAAATATGACTGATTACAGTATACATAGAGTATACTTATATTACCCGTGCAAATGCTTCCAACTTTTCCCGTGCAAATTCATGAATCTGCGATTTCCTAACGTTGAATCTTTTATTTTTACTTTCAACCAATTATGTCGAATATATTAATTTTGGTTTCTGATTTATAATCAAGTGATTTAATATATTTAGTCACACAGTTGGTTTCGTCGCGTTTAACAGTATAATAATCCGATAAAAATTTGTTCAACGTCGATATCAATTAAGAAAGTATTTAAGGCACAGGAGCAAGAAAGACCAACTTCTTAACTCCAAGATTTATGGTGTCAAGTAATGGTGAGAACATTTTGCTTTGAGCATTTTCTGCGTGCTTGTGTGCATATAAATTGATCGTTTGGGCATTTTCAATTGTATGTCAATAGAACGGCAATAAAATTTGATTGCTATCTGATGACATTAATTACCATAGAATAATTCCGTGATCCCTTTTATTTCTTTCGAATTAAATTAGCATTATATATGTAACTTTAGTAGCGTGATTGTAAAAGATAAAGCGTAAGCTGAGTCAATGATCGAGGTTGAACGTTTATTTTTAAAACTCTATACGGATATCACTTGCGAATAACAATTTCGTTTATTAAAATAAACCCACGGTAACATCACCCGACGCGCGAAATAAAGTAAAAACGTTACGTTACGTTAAAAAAATATTTCCGAGCGTCGATAACTTGAAACGATAACTGAATTCGACAGCATAATAAATTCATGAACCGACGGGATTCAACGACACGGTTGTAAAGAGGTTCGCGAGTTATAAAGTCTTAAAAGTCGCGTGTCCGAGTAGATTTATTTATACGCAATTTCAAAAATGTATCAAACTCAACGACCTTTCCTTTCACGAAGTAAGAAAAGTGGTATAGAAAAATCCACCGACTTATTGTATTGAATGAAATCCGGTTGCCTAACAAGGCAATTAAAGTTTAACATCCCGGTTCCATAATTTGACCATAAAATGTAGACTAAATTGCGCCGTGATTGGTAAGGTTCCAAGCGGAATGAAACTTTTTTTCTTCCCATTCCTCCGGCATTGATTAATCGGAAATAATATAATCTGTAACAAATAAACGGCTTTCGGATCGCGAACTTATAATTGCGTCGGACGCGTTACTTAACCGAAGATCCTGAACCGATTTCGTTTCGTTGTTTTCGTCTGTTTGGCTTTGAATCGTAAGCCGCGCGCGGAGCAGAAAAACGCAGCGCAAGAAGAACTGATGTCTCATTAAAGTACGTTGCATCCAACCTTGAACCAAGAGCGATGAATTAAAGCTATGTTTCTTGAACATGTCCTCGAGGGTCCGGAGCAATTTGCATGAATGATTACTTGGAACACGACTGCAAATAAGTCGCTACAAAAATGTAATTCGAGACGGAAAAAGAGTCGAGAGCGCGAGCAGGAACTAAGGGAATAACCGACGGATCCGATTGCCGTGATTATGATTGCGCAAAACCTGGCATATTTTCTCGGCAAATTGCGCGGATCCAAATCACACGCCAGGACAAATCCGCGGCGTTTAACGGTTCTAACGCAAATCGAACATTTGTGCAAAGCTCCGCGATTGCAACGAGCGCGATGACAAAATTTATTTATTTCCAAAGGGGGAAAATAGTCGAGCGCGTTAAGGATTTCAGCAATCGTGATAAATTGCATGCTGCGCGAAGTTAAGGACATTTCGATACGTTCTGAAACAATTTCTTTGGTCTCGTTACAGTTTCAGATAACTTCGGTAATTGTCGGATTGATTTTTAACAGCGTTAAGTGACAGCTGGAATTAACGATTTGATATGAATGCAGATATATATATATATACACATATGTATACATTCAAGTACTTCGTGCATGTTATATGAATGGCTGGTAATAAACTTTTTCCTTCGATTTCAAATCGGAGATTAATGTCTTCATAGATACTAAAGACATTATTAAAATATTCACATCCGGTTAAGTGATCATAAATTTTTGTGTGTCAATAACAAATACGTGCATAATAATGCGAAGACGCGAGAAGGGGACGTAATAAAAGCAACGAAATAGATTGAAAATAAATATCCTTTAATTGCAATTGATTGCTCATATTCTTGAAGCGTCGAAGGTATTTATACTACGGCTTTATAAATGTTTCACTTGGTTCGAGCTTATAAAGTGATTGAATCTTTATTATGAAACTGCATAATTGATCGATAATGCGTTCTCAAATTCGCCCATTGGCAAGGATGAAACGGGCGTAAACTTTGACGAAGCGAAGATTATGGTGATTTTTCATAATCAAACATTACAAGGCCTTACTTAACTTGCATTATATTTTGATGGGTCGATATAAAATATTTACTGTTCGCTAATTAGGTTTCGCGCTAATGGTATCCTTAAATAAAAACCATCCAGTTGATGAACACCGGGTAGAATGCAACGTCCTGCCAGAGACTCCAAGGACGATAACATTTTTTATTTGAACTAGTCCTTGCGAATCACGTGTCACGTATCTTGCAGATTTTTCAAACGACTCAGAAATGACAGGTTAATGCGGTCAGAAGAAAATGTGCTTGTTTTTGCAGCAAACTGGAAGTTGATATGTTTCGTTTGGTTAGAATTATAATCGGCGAGAAGAATGAATGTGAATATATTACATCCATAACGAATTATCTCTGCAAATTGTGAGATTGAAAGAAATTCAAACGTGGAGAAAAAAAGAGCAGAAAATGTGGAAGAACGTCGTATTACATGGCACCTAAAAAATTATGACCAAGGTAAAAAGTGTAAAAGCAATAATATTCGCAAGAAATTGTTATTCATTGTATAATATATTTTTCATCGTGTATAATGTGATCACAAGTTTGTCGAAAAATTATTGCTAATTTGGTAATTAAAAACGTACATTTTTATGGGACAATTAAGGTGAAATTAATCAAAACACTAGACGTTGAATATATATTTCAAAAAGTGTAAATGGTTTTGACAAGTTTTTTTTATTATCTAAATTCAAGAATAAATTAATAATATGTTAACTAATAGAATTATTTATGCGCTACAGAACCGGGTATATATTTTTTGATTGTTTGAATGACAATGGCTATAAATTCTATGGAACAATTCAACGACTTTTCCATAATAATTATGTGGCATGTGATATTCAATTATATACTCAGCTTCGGGTAAATATAAAGTATTGGAATTCACAGCATTCAGGAAATATCATTAATTTTTTATACAAATTATGAAAAATAAAATACAGTTGCGTTATAAAACACGAATGACTAAATTGAAAGAATTTATTATTGATAATCACAAACAATCAATTATCATTTTTTGGTTGGATAAATGTATTTATACATAGTTAATTGAAAGGCAGAGGATGGTAATAATAATAATGCATTTTCTACACATTTTCTATTACACATCTATTAAATTACAGTTTAGTACAATTGCAACATGACTGATGAATGAATTTAAATTTTATATTTCACAATGTGATTCGTGTAATTATTAAAATGTCAAATCAAATAAAATGAATTAAAATAGCACGAAAGAGAATGTCCATACTCTTTGGTAATAACTATCAATGGATTGGTAATCGATTAGCAAAATTAACAATAATTTCGCCCATAAAATACATTATTTAAGACACACAAGCACACATATTACTTGTTTGCAAATACAAAAATGTAACATTATCCTATTGAACATATTGAATTCTCCTTAATTAATTATTATAATGTTTTATTTTTCTGAAATTAACTTTCTTATAAGCACAACATTATTATAATTTTATTTTATTATAACAAATTTCTTTGTAACAAAAAAGTTATGTTACAATTTTATGAAGATTACCGTAACATAGTTGATGTAATACTAATTTTTACTAGTACTCTGAAAAGTAGATCGCTTTTCGAATATTTGTTCACATTTTCGAATCTAATTTTATTTTATTAATAATTCATTACTGTGCTTTAAATAAATGTTATCAATAACTTAATTCGAAAAGGATGTTAAACTTGACAAGTTTAATCGAATTAAACTACACATGATACACGAATTGGCAATTAAGAAAACAGAGAAAATGAACTATGCAACAGAAAAAGACAATGTTTTGACGCGACTTTGATAATGTTGCAAGATTTTTGCGCAAGCAAGGCGAAACTGACCGATCGCAAGAATTCATTCGAAATAGGTTTCGAACAGTTTTGGAATACGGAATGACACATTAAAACTAGACAGATGACACATTCGACTGATTTGTCACGTATTATATAGTTAATTGCAGCATTGTCTCTAATTCGGGAATTGTAACTTTCGACTTAATTTAAAATTCCGCTCTTACGTTCCTTATTACGCTCTATTAACAATTTTTCATTAAAATATTACCGTTCCTAATTCAATCATGAACAGACCTGAATTCAACACAGAACTGTTAGTCAATGACTTTTATCGAAACGAAAGTACAATGATTCGAACCAACAGAATAATCAACGGAACGAGCAAATTTTTGCGCACAAATTTATTATCTTTCATTGATCTGGTTTGACATATAGTATAAATATACATATCCATATCCATATATATATAAGTGTAATTAAAAAATGGATGTCATCAAGTTTGAACGTAAATGACTTTTGAATCACTCCGTTGATTCGAATCAAAATTAATCTCTTTTTGTGTGTTCAACTTACCGGCATGTTTGTCCAATATCTCGTGGAACCTGTCCACGTATTGCATTATGATGGACATTGTCCTAAAAGGTAAAACTGACAAATGAATTTGTACTTTTCCAGAATTTGGTTGAAACTATCCCTCTTGTGGAACCGGAAACGCTCCGGTCTGAAAGAAGAAGAGAAAAAAAAGGATTATTAAACAAAGATTTATAGCCAGGTATATAACGCTGTTTGCAAAAAAAATGGGGGAAAACTTTTATAGCGTTACAAATACAATTATGCAACAAGTTTACATGAAAACTTGCGTAACAAAACAGCGGTATTAAATATTAAGCATCTAATTTAAATGCATTTGTAAGTCGGCTATAAAAATCATAACGAAGATTAATGAACGGATTAATTATTTTTCTAAATAACTGTATAATTACACAAATATTTAACTTCTTGTTCGCCATTGGTATTTTATACAGAATTCAAAATGAATGGCTATTACAGCGTCTAGAAATTGTGCGTGTTTAAATTAATTTGGAGCAAAACGGAGGAGTTGATTTCAGTTAAGCGAACATAAAAGTCGTTCGAATTTAATGCAAAACAAAATTTTGTAAGTTAAATATACTTAAATAATATAAATTTAATGTTCGAATTATACCTCAGATAGTATTAAACAATTGCGATTTATTTATCTTCATTTTTATATATATATTTACAAAGATATATTTATTTTTTATTTCCATATATTAATATTATATATATATTTTCATATTTATTTATATATATATTTATTTTTTAACACATTAGAATTCCTTTACAATCAAGCCAATGACAGAACGATAATAATAAATATTGTATAATAAAGCGCGTGCATTACATTATTATTTATTGTACATATTACATAAATTTTGCTTTTGCTGGAAGCCTTTAAAAGTTTGCTTTTACTGATAGATTTTATTAGGAGTTACATATTTAATTGTAAAATTAAGTATTTCGTTTGGAGTACTTAAGGGGCTTTCGAAAATGAATCGCAAACGGTATGCAAATTGCGTGAATGATGGCATATAAATTGAAGTTCGCATTAATGCAGTGGAATACGCGATGGTAGGATTGTTTTATAACGGAAATAAGTTTTGCGATTAAATAAAAATCGTCGTTATTCTTGTGACTACACGAAACGATGTCGCGATGTTACTCCTACGCTTCTGTATAGTCTTACTGCTTACACGATCGAGGGCGTATTACTTAACGTATCTTGTCAATTGTCATACATACGCGTACATTTGTGACTTTAAAAATACTTTAATTCTACAGGGTGTTTCATTTTTCCAATTTACGATTACATATGTCATAACATATATAATCAAGCACGTGTTACACTCGTAAGCTTATACATAACCGCTGTGAATAATAAATAATGTAAATAGTAATTCAAAGAATTGATTTTATATTAATATATAAAAATGGAAAAATAGAATTGAATATTACATGGGTGTTGCATGATAATAAATCCGAAGGAAATCTCACGAATGATATACATTTTTCCCAGTAATTCGCTACGAAAGTATTACAATTATATTTTCTAATAAAATATTAGAGTTTCATAATTTAAAAGCAAACAATTGTAAATATTGTTTAATTAAAATTCTAAACAAGAAATATCGGAACAGTCAGAAATGTTTTCGTACAAATCTTTAACCTAACATAAATATATATATATATATTACTGTAATTGAACCAAAAAATAGCAAAGTAACACAGCACGCTTAGATAAAAAATATCTAAAGCACCGTCAAATTTATACACAAAATTTAATACTACAGCACGTTGCAGTTGAGAATGTCTTAGTCATTGAATTTCTGTTTCTGACATACTACTACATCAATAATAACTATCTATAACGATCCTATTAAATATCAAAATAAAACAAATAAGCATTTTTTGAATCGCCGATTTCCCGTAGATAACAATCTATACTTCTGCCCTTGAATCATTTATTCCCTTAAGGGATTTATTGAAGTCTAATGTAATGGACTAGTGTTTTCTTTTATTGCAGTATTGAATTTTGCTTTTTAATAAAATGCAAGAATTTGCCCACATTTTTAGCTGATGGGGAATTATTTTTCTATAATAAATGTAAAATTTCAATTGATATCCTCGACGTAATTAGTAAATTCGTTTTATTATCACCTCAAAACCGAATTTCCTATTTACGCTTTTAATATTATGTTAAATTGATTTTCTTAACATTAAATAAATTCTACAGAAATGATAAAATGTGGCTACACACGATAAATAAACGTGTTGAATAAATTAACGAAAAAACAACGAAATCTATAATATCCTTCAAAATCGATTGAAGAACCACCTTAAAACAACACCCAATCACCATAAACAACCGTTCGTCGAAATAGCATTTCGGAGCACTTTATTTCATGCACATTTTGTCACATACATTTTTCAACTTCATTTTATACAACGACCTCCAGATAAGAACGATAAAGGCTTTTTTCACACTCTATTAGATCGTACGTGTCTAGTTGAGCGTGCATGAATTTCTCGTGCTTATATTCACGTAGGTATATGTCTCAAATATATATCGCGCATCCACTCGTAATTTCAGACCCCGTAACTGTCCCTCAATCCATCGACGTTTCCACGCGATTATTCAAAGTAATTTGACATGAAGCAACGGAACGCGTTTTTCTTATACCGATGCCCAAACAAGTTGACCGAAATGATGATATCAGATTGTCAACGGCTGTTACGAAACAGGGGGTTGACATGACATAAAGAGTCCAAATTAGCTCACTTTTGATCGTAAACTGCGCTACATTCAGAGTTTGGTAACCCACTGGATTTCGCTTTCGATGCAACTCGGTTATGCGTTCGTCAAGGCCAATCGGCGACGATAAATTCAGTATGTGTCACCAACATCGTTAGTACTCGTGCGGCGTGCGTCGTCTGCACGCATACACGTTGGTGTCGCGAGCGCGCACGCACACTCTCACGCACGCACGCGCGCCATCGCACCGGCGTGTCCAACGCGAGTCGAGGACTCGCAAGAAAGTTTGTTCTTCAGCCCCGACCCATCTTATCCCCGACCGATCATTCTTGTCAATTGACACGTTAACTTTGAGCGCGCTCCGATTGCGGCAACTTTTCCGCACGGATTTCATCGCGACCCGGCCGATATATTGTTCGACCGAACGAAAGCAGATCGTTCGGGCGGCGCGTCCAAGGATCGATTTTCTTTATCCTTCCTTTACACGATTGACTAAGTTTTCGTCAAACTTCGTCGTCGCGACGCTGATCGGACGCACTGATTTGCTCGCGCATTTATGACAAGACTTTCGCATAATCCGACAGCGTGAAGGAAATGAGTTTAATGTTAATTCGCGTTGCGACAGAGCGATCGACAATAAAAATCGTCTAGGAAAATATTTATGTTTCTTGTACAATTACTTTCTTGTAGATTTGCGCGATAAACATTTTGTAACTGCTCATTAAGTGCTGATTTCGATCGAATTAGAGTATATGAATATTAATTCGATGTGGCGAGCTCGTTTCATTACGAATTTGTTTGTTTGTTTTCGAGATTACGAGGCAGATTGAAACACATGGTGTTGGTTCGGATGAGAAAAGAAAGGTGTGATAAATGAAGGCAGCGTAACGTAAGCTTTTCTCTTCGTATCAAAATGACAAATGGATGTATATGTTTATGTCCCGATAGAGCTAAGCATTAACAACGCCAATTTGATTCAGATTTAAAAATAAAAATCCCATTTGCGCATTGGTCGGTATTCTTAAATCGAGATATCAATTATTAGATTAAAAATGTATGTTTAGAAAAACAATTAATAATATGTTTCAAATATCAAAACACAATTAGACGGAAACAACATTTCTTCTAATGCTGCTACTAATTTATTGCAAAATATATTTATATTTAATTATTTATTTATATTTATATTAATCGACTGTACGTTCGATTTATTATTATCCAAAAGCAAATTCAGACGTGTATGCTTGTTTGAGTATTAAGTTACACGGAGAAAAAATTATAGAAAAAGTGTTGTATAAAACAAAAACAATAGAAATTATAATGTCACACACTTAGAGAAATAGTTGAATTAAATATCTAAACAGTTTCGTTTAGATAGCCAGATATTCTATTCAACAATCTGGATTGTCATAGATTGTAAAACAAATGTCAAATTAAATGACATATTCAAACATAACCTACAATTTTTACAATTTGTTGACCGATATCTTTTTATTCATTGTCTATAAATATATTTTTTCTTAGCTTTCAACATTTAGTATTCAATAGTATTCAACATTTTCTTAATAATTTATTATAATATTTACTTTCAACTCATACCTCATATATCTGCGTTAGCTACGTGGATATGTGGTAAAGCCATATGTTGAAGGTGTAGAGTTCAATTCCCGTATTTATAATATTTACTATCAAATTTTTCTCAGTGGAGTGATAAAATACTATATGATATAAATATATAAGTAAGATTTTCACAGGGATAAATGTGACACTGAATACCGAAATTTGTAAAATTATATATAAATACAATTTTATTTCGTATATTACATTTCTGTAACATGTATGCGTGATGTATGTAAAGTACTTATATATGTGTGTAAACAACTTTTAAATCTGTATTATATGTAATTAATAAATATTATATTTATTATATTTAAATAACAAAGTCTACATTTGATTTTATTTTCCATTTGATATAAAACGAAACATATTTTAAAATGTCACAGTACTTTTATTGCAGCATAAAAATAAAAGAAAATTTACAAGTAAACGAAATATTACTGACATAAATTAAAAATCCTCAATTCACAAATAATAATTACATTATCCGGTATAATTCTACCGAAACTTCGATAAAAATGTGTCCAATATTTATCTCGTATATACATTACGTATAATACTGAAACCAACTCGAAATCGAACACATTTTGACGCGGTACACACTTCGGCGACAAATCCTGCGTTGTTGTAAAATATAAAAGCATGCACCGTGAAATATAATTTACTTTCTCTGAGAATATTAATTCATTCGGATCAATTTGTAAAAACGATTATTGAATCATACGCCCGGAATCTGTGATCACTTTTCTGTCTTAGCACGACGTCTCGCGGAGTATTACCGTCTTCCTCAATTAAACTAATTGCACCGAATATTCATACTGAAAAACAAAGGGAACAAAAGAAACCGATTCTTTAAGAATGATACCTTTGACGAAGTGATTTCACACTGGATCGTGCCTCAAATCGGATTTCTAAAATGCTCGGCCCCAACGGCAATTCATCCGACAAAGTACCTATACATTTCGTCGATTATTAATCACAACAAATCACAGAAAGCAATTATCCTTCGTCCCTGACTTTGTTTCCGCTCCAAAGTGCGCGACTCAAATTCGTGTGACGCAAGCGCGCATACTCTTCGTCGGTTTTCGTTGATTCTCCAATTTTTTGTGCACTCGGATTAATTACCCGTGAGTTAGAAACCTACTTTTTTTTCTAATTCCCGTAAGAAAACGGTTACGTTTTCTGGGCGTCTCTTGTAATCGCGAGACATTTCACGAAAGCGGTGTAAAAAACATTGTATTGGTTGCCTGAATGTGATAAGCTCGGTCGAAGTCAAACGTTTTATCTTGCGCGTTAGCTATGCACCTACGATAAACGAACCTGTATGCTTATCGGGTCAAAATTTATTGTACGAGTGTCACGCGCGTAAACGCGCAATTTCTGTGCGACGCAAGAAATTGTATCAAGTTCTCTTATCGAATTTCTAATGCCTAAGCGCGAGATGATATTCGAGACGAAAGTAACGTTTCGCGAAACGATAATAATTCATAGACGATTAATTCGAGGACGAAGATAAAGCTTTCGTCCGCGGGAAGATATTTGGGTTTCGACTTTTTTCCCAATCAAGATACGCAACTTGGCCGCAACCTCGCGGCGTAAAAAGACTTCTTTACTGTTCATTAACAATGTCAGGAAAATAAAATAATAATAATAATAATAAATTACGATTCTTGTATGATGCAAAGAAATCGTGAAACACGCAATACCAACAACGGTTATAATAATCAAATAATGTGTGCGCGCGTATCGTTACAAAATTGAGGTTATGTTCTTGAGTGATTTATTTTGAATTGGTTGTTGTTATTAATATTTTATTAGAGCTATTCCGCCGGTAGAAGAATTCTGATTAATAATTAACCCGCGCGCGCGTTACTCATAGATCGCTATGTCGGATGGTCATTTTTAAACCGTTCATTACAACACCGATTCCACTTTTATATATAGGTATTTACTTTGATATATATTTATACATATTTACCTAATTCTGTAAGTTAATTACAATTATGATTTACTGCATTCCCGAACTCGTAAACTCGTTACGATGTTACTATTGCAATGTCAATTGTGTAATTAACAATTAATTTATTATTACAGTGTACCCCAATTACCGCGCTGTAAATATGATATTAATAATATTTAGTACCGTCATACTAAAATAAATGTAAAACATAAATGTAAAAAAAAGAACCAGAAAATCAAGGTAAAGAATTGAACTCCTGGATTGCAAGTTCGTCCGCATAAATCGTAATCGCGGTCGAGCGTTTCATCGTGCAATAAATATCCCGCTAATAAACATTTTTCATCGACCGAATTGCACGATTGATGAGAAAATTAAAGCATCTTGTTACACGTTATACCCGAGCAAACAAACGCGCATTATTATATACAATACATATATCGGCGTCACGTGAAAATCAAACATAATGCAATAAAAGAGTGGCAACGGAACCAATTAACTTAATGGTGAACAATTACTCGGGATTATTAGTTCACGTAAAAATAAATTGTAGGTTAAAAGCGGGAAATTTCGTCATCGCGCGGTCATTCTCGTGATACTTATCTCGATTCTCGATTTGTATCATTAATATTTCACGGGGCCGAGAGAAATAATTAATCGACGCGTTTGTTTCATAAGTCGAAGTTGAAATCGCGAGATAAACGCGCTTAACGGAGTGCGTGCGAGCGATCGAAATGAAAAAGCGACAAGGAAAGAAAAAATCGGCGCGACTCTGATATATTAGGCTTTAAATTCGCGACCGTTAATACGGTAACTTTTATTGGCCGAACGAACGGTCGGTCACCGATTCGCGCGCCGTTTTCCTTACGACGACGTTTTATTAACGCCGTAAAATAGTCGCGCCCAATTAACGCTCGATCAATTTCACGAAATTCCCCGGTTGTCTTTACGATCCACGCATTCCCGCGGCGCAATAGTAAGACTAACCAACAGGACGCCCGATCGTCCTTTCTTATTCGGCGCTCGTTTGGTTGCGTCAAACGGGCTTTCGGTCGCTGATTTTTCGCGCCTTTTACGCGCGATCGACGGATTCGCTTCTTTAAATTCGGTCAAACTATGTCGGTTATTTGCGGTGCGTTGTATCTTGTCATTCAAGTTTTCTCATTGTGTAAGGCCGCACGGGCGTCGGTTTGTTCTCGCTCGCTCCGAGCGTCGAGGCATTAAGCGTTTCACCGTAGCATTGGTAAATAAAACATCTTATTGATTTGGTCACTCGCTCTTTGACAAAAGATTACGCAACGATAACACCACCGGACGATCGCGCCGGCCCATTTTCTGCCGCGTCGGTGTATACAATTTTCGTAACTGACAAGTATTCGCTTGCACGACGCATTTTGGAAGGAACCGACGCTCGATGCGCTTTCGCAACCTCGCCAATTCGGATTCGTTTCGCGGGCATTCTTAATTTTGTTTGTTTTCGGAAATCAAATCGGAGCGATGGAATTGTTTTCTTTTTGTCGTCGCGACAAGGACGAGACTTCGTGATGTCACTGGTGCTATATTTAGATACCAATAACGGGTGTTAATGCAGATCGTTGAATCAGTTTTCGCGCAATAAATAGCGAACAACAATTTGTACGATTCGTAAAGTTGAATTATAACAATATACATGTATATAAATATGTGTTTCATTGGAGGTACTTTGTTTCACCTGTACAAAATATTGTAAATTTGATATGAACAAAAATAACGAGAATCGACGTTTTAATGATTGGAACTGAATTTGTTAATCAAAGAAAATCATTACGCACGGCACGAGGTTAACAAATTTAATTACATAAATTAAAATTCTTTTGTTTCATATTATACACGCTTTTTGGCTTAAGAAATTTAACTTACATAAAATGATCCGTACCGTCATTGTGTCTATACGGTTACATAAAGCAATTTATTTGATGTGGTTTATATTTACAAATTAGGAACAATTGTCCTTTTTTCTTTTTTGATTTCGAAACACCACGGTATGATAATTTAAAAGTCCCAAATAGTTGTTATATAATCGAACCTTTAACAATATTAATCTCCTGCAATCTCGCGGGCATTGTCAGCGAAATTTTGCACACATATATTTCCGAAAAACAGAATTCGTCTAGTTTCCCTCGTTATGCATAAATACGAAATATTATATCCCAACTCACTTCGTATTGCGAATGTATATTATTACATAACGTTTATGCTAAAATATACTTATATATATTACACCCTATAAAGTGTGTTATGATTTTCAAAAAAGTGACTGAAAACGTTTTTGTAACCTTTTTTCTTTTCAGCGAACCAGTAAATTAAAACTTTTGTTTGTTGCCAATAAGTTGTTATTCAATGATTGTAAAATGTTAACGACGTATCAAATTCGCATCAATATTTGCTCGCCTGTTGTATTCATAACATTCGAAGCGCTTGTGTTCAAACAATTCAAAAGCAAAAAAGTCGTCAAAACAAAATTACGAAAGCTAAGGAAAGTAGTTTGACGCTGCAGAGTGGAATTTTGCAAACAATCTGTATCAGCAGTCGCGCAGGTGTTGACCGTGACTGTTTGATAATCGTCGGATTTTCATCGACAGCGAGAGTCAAGGTTAGGTATGAATAATTAATTTGGCGAATCCGTAACGGAGATCCGGTCAGCGCATTCGAGCGACGGCGCTGCGAATTTTTTTCATAACCAACGCACGACGTCGCGATGACAAATTCGCTTGATAACGAGCCTAGAATGTTTTTATGACAAAGTAAAATGCAGTGGAAGAAAAACCGAAGGTTTTTTCAGTGTCGGCGGAACATGCAGAGAAACAATTAAACTCCCGATCGGCTGTATTAATACCTCTTTGTAAAAGTTGCGCACAATTAAATGCGTGCGATTTAAATGGATGAATTGAAAATAATGCACGAGAATAACGTTATAAGCTTCGAACGACTTTTTGTGAATCGGAACAGTGTCCAAATTAAGGTTTTCTTGTTAAATGGAATTGATTATTTTTGGCGATGCAAAAATTTGGAGCACGGATTTACGGGTGTGAAGAATTGCTTATTATTAAATAATCCTTTGAGGGATTTAATTTTGTCGGAAATTATATTATATGTGCTTTTAAAAAAAATTGTTTATTAAAAACAAGGATTTTTTATTCTTACAGTAAAGAGTTTGAACGTGTATTTTATTTATAATGTTATTTGAAGCTCAATTTTCGTTTTTCGAAATAAACTGGGTTTTTCTTATTTTTTTTAATTGGTTTGTAAATTCATTGGAAAAAGAGCGATTAAATTATTTTGAAATGAGTTATTATATTAAGAAGTATTGTTATATGTATTACTG
>JABFQC010002376.1:0-16305 GCA_022817085.1 Psilanteris sp. ZL-2020
ATGTTAACAATTTGACTAATTATTATAATATAAATGCTCACACACCAATTCACACATTATTTCAATTTAAACATTTTGCTCTTTGCTCCAAAGTAATATCCAGATAGTAAATTGGTTAGCCCGTTATATTACAGTATGAAATATACGTTCTTCAATAAATTAATATCTTTTATTATTGCCCTTGTTTCGATCAATTAACGTTTTATATCCGAATAAAACTTTTATCTCTTGATTTTGAAACTATATATATGAAATGATTTAATTTAAGTTTCCTCATTAAGTAATTTTTCGTAACTGCCATGCCTCAATAAACAAGGTTTTATGAACAAAGTTATATTGGAACGATAATCTTTAATCTCTAAACTGAAATCGGATTCCATTGAGTGATCTCGTACGAATTCATTTTAATCAAATTACGTTCGAAATGCAAAAATCGCGATGTAAATCGTCTAAGCGCGGTTCGAGTTAACGCCCGTGTTTATTCAATTTGTACAACGATCCCTGCACGCAAAATGTACACCCTCGCAATTACATAATTCAATATTATATTCAACGCACCCTCTTTCATTGGAAAAACTTATTAGAGTGTAAATAATTAAGATCACGCCGATTAAGCATCACCGTGTTGCTCTCATTTTTAAACAAAAGTCACAAAAACAAAACTTTTTCTCCCCGCGCTGTATTTCTTTCACATTGAACCTGTGCGCAATCGATTAATATTTAATTAAACTTGCAACAAAATAACGTTAATATTTACTTCACCAAACAGCCACACACGCACATACTTAAACATATATATATATATATATATATCATCAGCTGACATCAACTTTCCTCACGCTGGAAAGTCACGATCACAACAAGCAAACGGAATTTATTACAAGCAAGCCGATCGGTCGAACGCAAACGAAATTACAATAACGGCGCGTGGAATTTCACTTTTTAATAATTAAAAATCTTGCATTGAACCTGAACTTTTGGCGCGCGTTGGTGCGATCGATCGCATAGCGCGGTTTTAATAAAATAACATTAAGCGCAAAACGTTATCGCTGCGTTCGGAATATTTCACCTATCGATGTTCCGTTCAAAAGGCCGACTTTTGAAACAAATGACGCAATTTGAGGTATCTGTATAATGGGCGTCCGTATTGTCTAACGGGCACATTCAAGCGGTAATAGAACATGTTATCAGACGCATTTGCACATGGATGACAGACCCGATCCTCTTACAGCTTCTGTATGTCCAACCTTAATTGACTACGAGCGCGTGATATGTGTGTGTGTGTGTATATATATAGGTATAGGTGTGCATGTGAATGTGTCAGCATGTGACGTTGTTCTCGAAAGCAGACGAACGCGCGGCAGATAACGCTGCCGCTAATTGAGACCTTGAAACAAAGCAATGACAGTCCTTGAATAAGCTAGTGTTCAAAAAATGGGCCACCTAAAATAGAAGAGTCGCTTGCAGTATATCAATTTCAAGCCTGTCGACCTTTCGCCTCTCAGCATTATATCATTTTACAACATTGCAAATTCTTACATAATTTGCTTTCGCCTCGTATAATAATTAATGCGCTTTTCTATTCGATGGATTATTTGTGTTAGAGGAGAGCGGTTTAGTTCGATATGTGTATGTGTATATATATATATATATATATATATATATATATATATATATATGTATTTCCTTTGTCAATTGCGTAATTGCGTTTTGGTAAACTAATTATAATCAATCGCGGGTTATTGGGATGGAATTTAAGTCGCAATGACATTCGGATCTTCGTTGAGAAACATCCTAATTGAGTGTTTTTAACGCATTGAAGTAGTTACATGCGGTTACATGTATGCAAATTCGTGTAATGTAAAAATAAAAATTGTTAAGGAAAAGGTGACGTTACGAATTTTACGAAAATAGATAGTTAAAGTAGGTTAAATGTGGAAAAATGTGGTAAATTATGATAGAAGAACTTCGAAATTTACGTTTCACAATTTAACAGTTCTTTACAGTTATGTACATTTATACTATTTGTATTGTCTTGTATTGTCGAATGTGTAAGATAATTTTTGTCAATACAGGATTAAGTATAATCCTTTGATTCGTGTTAGTATTTGATTTTTGTATAGATAAAATAGCGAGACAAGATTTTTAAATTTTTGCTTTTAGATAAAACAATGATTTTCGGAAAAGAAGAATACCACACATTTATTGTACGTAATGAATATTGTATATGTTTGCGATGAAACAAAACTAACAAATCAAACATAGTTACATTATTAATTTAATACATAAAACAGAAAGATTCAAAATTTGCTTTAAATAATATAGAAAATATAAATTTTAAACTCGCGATTCAAAACTCTCTTTACGGCATGCCTGTATCAACGCGAAATTGTATTCGATTGAACAATCTGTAAATGATACCGAATACAAAGCTATTTGCACAGTCAAATAAAAAATTTAAAATATTTTTATTAAAAACTTTGTTATTCTTGGGTAAGATAAATACCAAACGTGACAAGCCAATAAAATTGAATTGAATTTTCCGAAATCGATTAAAAAGCGACGTGAAAATTATTTGTTTACATTAAACGTAAATAAAGAAACGTGTATATATATATATATAAACCGGCATAGTTTACCGTCATCTATTACAATAGATCCTATTATTAATTTTCTGAATAAAAGCAATTAGACTACAACTTTTTAATTTAATGGTTTCAGCTGCGTAAGCTTGATTAAATAGGATTAAAAAAATTATACCGTTACTATTTAATGAAGATACAATAAACATTAACCTTATAGTTACATAATCAAGTAAATGAAGGTAAAAGTGCTGTCACTACACTAGTCAAATGTTCTGGAAAAATGTTCAACTTACTCGAAATTCAATTAATAATTAAATAAAGTTAATTCTAGCACGAAACATAAGAAAGTTAATTTCTTTATGTAATTATCAAAAACTGATCATGTGACTTCAGTGGTTATAAACATGAACGTAAACATCTATACAGATAACAATTTTCTACATTCATTCTCTCTGCAATTAATTCCGCTGCATATTACATTTTTCGGAACATAAAACCTTTATTTACTCAAGAATAACATTAGTTTTTTTTAATTTTGTTATATCATATTTTACAAGTCTGCAATTGAAAATATGTTATCCCCATATACGTAATATATTTTAGGGTAAACTTTAATAAAAAATAGTCTTATTTACCCTGATACTTTTAGTTTATTTTGCTTAATTATATCCATCAAATATTCAAAGGATATTATATTGAAAGTTGAACAATTTTTATATGAAACTGAAATACGCAATTACTATCTTGAATTAAAATTTAATCTTTTTAAATTATTCTTGATAAATTTCACTTAGTAAATATTGATTCTGTCCGGTAATCAAAATCATTGAAATTTGAAATTTTATAAACAATTAATTATTTTACAGAGAGGTGCGCACGGTCGTACTAAACAAAGGATCATCAGGATTAGGTTTCAATATTGTTGGAGGGGAAGATGGCGAAGGAATCTTTATATCTTTTATCCTAACCGGTGGACCAGCCGACCTAAGCGGCGAACTTCGTCGAGGCGACCAAATTCTTAGCGTCAATGGTATCAACCTCAGAACAGCCACCCACGAAGAAGCGGCCGCGGCCCTTAAGGTAAATATCCATAATAACGCATGATAATCCGGAACATCCGCATTTGGATGAACATATCCTTGGCATATTTCTGTAAGATCATTCTATTATATATGTATACATATAAATATATATAATAAATATCCCACGGAAACAACAATACCTGCAACTTATATATGATAAACGTCGGATTTATCTTTTGAGAACATTTTCCTATATACTTATATATATATATATATATATTAGTATTTTTGTTATGAAACATAAATCTTTACACTGAGAAAAATTTGATAATAAAAATTAACACGAATTATTTGAATTGAGCATTATGACTGACAAATAATAATTTTTAACATTTTTTGTGCGATTTTTTAACACTTTTTGTATTATATGTAACATTTTTAACTTATTTTATCCAAAATTTTAACACAAAACATGTTAAAAATTATTATTTTTCAGTCGTAATTCTCAATTACCATTATTCATGCTAATTTTTACTATACTAAATTTCTCTCAGTGTATCAACGTAAGTTTGTTAGTTTTTATTAATAATTATACATTTTTAGGAAATAAGCATATTTTATTCGTATATATAAATACATTAAACACATGCGTATGATTTGTCAAGCAAATTTTTTTTGTAATATATATAAAATGCAAACATTTGTTGCTTACAGAATATCGTTGTTATATTCATATAGATATAAGCTGCGGTATTACATGGATATTGTAGTGGTGCAAGTTTCGAACTTATCAAAACAAAAAATGTATCGATTTAAAATTTAAATCTTGATCATTCAGTCAAGCTTGTCAATTGTTATACAAGTGACTTGAATTTATAATATTAATTCACATACAATATAATTATGTAATACGCATTGTTTACATTTATATGAATCATTGCGCGACTTAAAAAATGTTATTTTTTAATAATGACATTTTTTAAAAATATATTTCTACATAAATAATAATAATAACATTTCTTATTTCTATCTTCTGTTTCTTGTATTACGTGTATAAAAGGATGCCATGTATTTCATACAATTGAACAAGTCATTCTGGTATATATAAAAATATTAAAAAACATAACAAAAGTGTATTTTCCAAATTCGATAATTATTATATTGAGTATCCATTAATGAATAACTTTTAATTAGCATAAAAAATGTATATGCTTCTTATTTCTAATATTTTTAAAATAAGTGCTATTATAATTTAAATCGTCGCAGTATTCCACTTAATGCAAGCATAATTAATCATCGTCATATTTCGTAAAATGTATATACCTAAACGTTAAAACAGAAAAAATTCAAAGAAATCTAAATACATTTTAATTTTTGTTTAACCTATACTTAATATAGAAAAGATTAAAAACTGTTTTAATATTATTAATTAACGAAATAACAAAAAATGAATAAGTTATTAGTTAGTAATTATTGTTGAAAGATGTTTTAGATAAATGAAGATAAATATTTGTAACTGATAAGATACGTTAATCAATATCAATAGAGATATATAACTTTATCTATAACTTGTTCTAGAGAAACATTTTTTACACGCCATTGTCCCAACTTATAAAGTCCGAGGAACTATAACGTTAAAATAATTGAATTTCAATTTTTGTTTGAATTTTTACAATCATCTGGATGAATACATATAGCAGTGAAAAGTAACCGCAATTTATTGATACAATTATAAAGTAAATAAGTATTCATTTTAAATTTATCTGAAGAGATAAAGTAAATAAAAACTGCCAAAAAACTAATTACGCGACTGCATCAGCGTAATTTCTTATAAATTATTATCAATTTTTGGATACAATTATTAGCACCGGTTGACCGTAAATTTATCATTTTTTTTTACAAAATTCATCCATAAATAATCAGAATCTCAATCAAAATCAGTTGTCTCGCTTTGGCTAATCAAATTTTTAAGATATAAAATTTAATGCATATTTTTAAGAGCGCGTTCAATATTTTAATATATATTTATGAGTTTTAATAAACACATACATTCTTATTAAATCGATTTACCATTTCGTGAGTTCGATTAAACGTAGCTTCTAATTTACATATTATTTTTGGAATACACCGTTTTAAATCAATCCCACCTGTATATATTATTTAAACATTAAATAAATTACTGCATCGGAAATTAGTCGATGCATCTGTTATTAAAAGAAAGAAATAATTTATGCCGAGGTATTAGGTTTCAAAGTACCGCGATACGTTATATTTATAGTTGTATTATATTATCTAAGTATCCAGTTTTGCGTTATACTACTAAATTCTTCGCCATAAAATAGCAGGTGTTAAGTATTGTATTGATTCGTCTCTTTAACGACGGTATTTAATTTTCAACTCGGATACAAAAGTACATGAAACTTTGATTAATACAAATAACATTTAGCAAATGAGTTAAACGAGTTTTGAATGTTTCTAATGTGTCATTTAGACGCTTTCCAAGAATGACTTCATTCAATACGATAAAAGTTTAAATTTTGTCGCTGAAAGCGTATCTAAACAATGCATAATTAAGTATCCAATTTAATGCATTCAAACAAATTTATTTGGTTTAATCTCTCACGAATCGTTGTATCGTCGCCATGTCTTTCTCGCGTTGCTATAAAAGAATCTGCTGCAAGGTATGGTGCAAATTAACTAAATTCATTCATTTTCAAATCCAATACTTTTTATCATTATCATTACACGGAGAAAAATATCTAGGACATTTTACTATAAAATTAAGCTAATGTAACCTACGCTGCCAAAACTTTCAATTTCTCTTATCATTTATAGTAAAAATATACGAAAACAATAATATTATCATCTTGTTTATGGTACATTTTTACTATAATTGGTGAGACAAATTGAAAGTTTTCACAGTGTAAGGTACATTTGCTTTATTTTATAGTAAATCTTCCTAGACTATTATTCTCCGTGTATAAGAATATAACTATAACAACAAATATTATGTCATTTAAAGACACTAAGAAAAGAAACGTAGTACAATTTACCAGATTATCTGTTAATGTCACAGCATGGAATAGAATCTGTCTAATTTTCTTATACCTATAGGAACAGATATTATACACTGAAAAAAATAATCTTACAAATTTTACTAAAATAGATAATAAACGTAGGAAAAATAGGCAAATATGTAAATATTATGATAAATTACGGTGAGAAAATTCTAAAAATATGTCAAATATTAGCAAATAATTGGTAAATATCATGATATTGTCTAATGTTTATTTACATTTTTGCTCACTTTTCCTCCTTTTATTATCTAGTTTGGTAAAATTTGTAATATTATTTTTTTCAGTGTACCTTTTAATTTTTACATTTATACGCGTATTATTTTACCAGAATCGTAATAAGACATACAAAGGTATATAGTATTTGTTCCTATGTGCAAAAGAAAATTTGACACATTCTATATGTATATTCCGACATTAACAGATAATCTGGTAAATTGTACTACGTTTTTTTTCTCAGTGTACATTGCTTATATCAGTATAGACTTTTTACTTTGTAACATATATTCACTGAGAAAAATAAAGCATGAAAAATTACTGTTTTTAACAGTAATATATTATAAGAATTCAGTAAATAATCTGTGCAATTGACTAATATATCGGTGTAAATAATCTTTTTTTAAAAACTATTTTTAAAAAATGTAAATAATTTTTCTGTTAAAAACATTGAATTTTGACGATTTGTATCATATGGTCCCGAATGCGTATCATAAACAGTAATTTTTCTTGCTTTATTTTTCTCGGTGTAGCGATTTGCATCAGATTCACTAGACGCATTTGAAATATTACAGTTTTTAATAAATTTTCTCCAAGAGTAACATTTTTACATGAAAATAATAAAATGCATATTTATAAATACTAAATAACGAAATATATATGTAACGATAAATTTTGTTTGCATAAATAAATGGCATCTCGGATTCACCGTTTTAATCGAGCACATAAAATGCACACTCCACGGTGTAATCTCACTTACAAGAAAAGATAATAATCATTATCATAACTTTGCCAATTTCAAAGTAATATTACAATCAGGTAAGGCCGAAGTGTGTTCGGTATGACGATCATTTTGAATGAAAATACCATCGCTTCTTCTATACATTTAAATGATTTCCGTCTTTCGCATTCCTGAAAACATTATCAATTTCTATGTAAAACATAAAAATAAATTCTGTTTGTTTAAAAGTTATCATAAATCTCATCAAGGATTCAATGGTTGCGGAGTACGCTCCGCGTTTTATTCATATTCCGAATAAATTTTCCAGAAATATGAAATTTCGAAGCGGATTTTAAAATTCATGAATCCTTTGGTTGTTATTAAATATTTTTAAGACTCGTTGAAATCAAAACCCGTGCACAATTTAACAAAATAACTAAGTTTGTTATTTCGTCGTTTTGTTGTATATATAGTTACGACACGATGCTTACGAAAATTTAATTTAATGTCGGCTTATCGTTTCACTTTATTGAACCGTAAAAAATGTAATCACCAAATCTTAGTAGGTTATTGATGGGTTTGTTATTATACTCCAACGTCAAATTATAATATTCATTTAGGTAATACTTAATTTTTCATTCGTATACTGTATACGCTCGGTTTTTGTGTTTCAGGGCACAGGACAAACTGTGAGCATTGTGGTACAATACAAGCCCGAAGATTATAATCGATTTGAGGCCAAAATCCATGACCTCAAACAACAGATTTCACAGCAGAATATGATGTCTGGCACCCTCATGAGGACCTCACAGAAGAAGTCGCTCTACGTAAGGTACGTATTTTTAAAAATTGAATATTATAGTTTAATATCCAATATTAAATGTAATTATATATAAAATGTAAAATATATACAATATAATTCAATATTAATATAATTATAATATTAATAATATTACATTCAAACGCATTAAAAAACGGTTCATTAAACTTGAACGAATAAAACTTAAAAGTTTAAATTTTGATCTGCTTTATGATAACTATATTATAAATTTGCAGATTTTCAAAATAACTGTTATAAATATATTACAGTATCAATTAAAGACTGAATACATTTACAATTACACAAATTTGTATTAAATAAAGTATGTTTATTGTTTGCTCCAATACTATGGATGTTAAGTATAAATTAAAACCAAATTCCAAAATAATATGTATTAACTAATTTATTAATCTCATGCTCCATTTTAAAACTTATCGGCCATCTGTTGGTTTAGGAGAATATTTATTTAAAATTGTAAAATTAATTGAATTGGATATTATAATAGAAATACTGCACAAATGGATAATCACAAAATACTTTGTGTTAATTGTAACAGTTATTATAATAATATAGTAATAGTAATAATAATAATTATAATATTAATTATAATAATAATAATAATAATACTAATAATAATAATTTAATAAAGGATAGTTTTAATAAAGTTTATTTAATATTTTTGTTTCTAGATTAAGTTTTAAACTTGAAATTTGAACTAACGTAAAACATGCTTTTAGGGCATTATTCAACTATGATCCGGATAGGGATGACGGACTACCAAGTCGAGGTCTGGCCTTCCGTTACGGCGAAATTCTGCATGTCACAAATGCCAGTGACGACGAGTGGTGGCAGGCGAGGAGAGTCACTTCTCAAGGAGAAGAGGAAGGCTTGGGAATAATTCCCTCTCGCAGACGCTGGGAACGCAAACAACGTGCCAGAGATCGTTCTGTCAAATTCCAAGGACACATGCCCGTCATATTAGACAAAGTAAGGCGACTTCATTAAATTTCGTATTGAAAGTCACCCGTGGTTATTCATTACCTTCAGTACACATTTTTATATATATATATGCACTAATTTTAATTCCTTATCAATGACGTGCCCTTTTGTGCAACAAATTTTAAAATTGAAATAAATTTATTTTGTGGATTTATAATGAATTACTTGTACCTACATTGGTAGAAATTATATTACATTTGTACAATATACAAATATCTGCAGTTTGTAAAACGTAACTAATAGTTTTATTAAAGCTGACATATATGATAAAATTTAAAATAAACGTTCGTGTTTTTTTTTTGCAAAAGCAAAGATAATAATAAATTGTACTCCTATTAGTGTAATACTAGTAGCCTTTAATTAACTATTACATAATAGTATTGTAATCCTTATAAAAATGATTCAATGCAGAAAGCAAAAGTACATTTTTTATATTTTTATGTATATTGTTCATATATTATATAAAAGTATGTCATTTGACTCATGAAAAATTTCCTTTGTCTCTTTATACTGATTGTCCTAATATAATATATAACAACTGATACAATAGTTTTCATATGAATATTAATTTGATACTATATGTAATTTCATAATTTTGTAAATCTGTTTATAATAAAAATATTTTATTTTTTCAGCAATCGACGCTGGACAGAAAGAAGAAAAACTTCTCATTCAGTAGGAAATTCCCGTTCATGAAGAGCAAAGACGATAAGTCTGAGGACGGCTCAGATCAAGAACGTAAGTTTATTCTTTACATGAGCGCACGTTCGGCGCATGCTCATGTGTTATTTACGTGTATCTTGAGAGTTTCCCGCAACCAAAGTATCCTTCTGATACTCTAATATTTACTTTTTTTAAGATAATGCCTCTCGGTCGTTTGTGCGTAGTTAACTGACAAAGTTGACATTACAATCATACGTAATTAGTTAATGCGTCATCAAATTATTGCCCGTTGCAATATTAAAAAATAAGTAATCAATTTCAACTTTGTCATATAAAATTATTATTTACTTTGTAACTTAAATTTAAAATTTGATTCGCAAATAATATAAGAGAATCAATTACTTTGCTTCTTTGTAAAGCATTTTTGTTGATACGCATTAAATATAAAACAGCCAAATATACTATACTAAATTAAACGAGTAGTTAGACGTGCGTTGCTTATTTCATATTCTAATTTAAGAATTAGAATATCGCAAATATTTGTTAATCAAATTACAATAAATTGATTATTTATCTTGCATTTAATAAATTGTTAATCTACTCAATTAATGTTTCAGAAAACACTATAAATGTTATTGCTATATCATCTATAACTATATATATACTACATCATATCTGTTTATTATATTCAATTTATAACCTTATGCACAAACTTCAAATAACAATAATATTATAAAATTATGATTTTCAAAATTTTATTCTATATCATTTTTCATATCATTACAAAATGTTTGAACCAATTGTCATTTATCCTATATTAATATTAATAAAATATAATTTCAACCGTTTTATATCTAAACACTTAAACTATTCCTATTCTAAACATATTTGACCGTTTATAATCATTAATAACAATATTAGATATCCGTCAAAGTTTCCATACTTATTCAGTTCAGTTCTGTTAATGTCCAATGGTCGTCAGTGCTCATCATACAATGTACATATATACAATATATATAACATTGAAAAAATAGCTTTAAGAAGTTTGTTAATGTGAATTTGTATTTACAAATTAGAATTTACTCCAGTCTCTTACATTGACCGAGAATTAAATCACCATTTAAAAAATGCGTATCGATAAAAACTTTAACGCCCTTGTATTACAATTTAACACTTTACCCCCATGAGCTTCCAAACCTTTCTTTACCAATGTAAAACGTGTGACATGTGTTTTGTTTTGCCTGCTTATGTAGGGTCGCCCACTACACCCGAGAATGAAAATGATCCTACGTGTAAGTATTTTACAGACACAAGCAGACAATCAAACAACTGATCAAACCACTCGCTTATATACAACGAACCGTGTACTTCACACTCTTCTATTAGTTTAACGGCTTTTGCTTTGACGAGCATTCATCACTAAACATACTTAGAGTAGTTTTGATGGCACCTATTGCATGTTCAAATGTTTTCTCCATACAAATTTGTCTTCTGCATTCATTAGTGAAAATAGTAATCCCAACATTATTCCACAAAGTATTTCACGTATGAGAATCTCAACATACAAGAAAGAAAAAAAAAAAAAACAAAAAAAATAAAAAGAACCACAACAAAGTAGTTGGCAACTGTAAAGAAAACAACAAAAAAGGCGAATTTAATTTTAGAGTCATCGAAGCGAATCATGCACCCATCTATAAGTTCAGTCAGGCAAGTGTTTCGGCGACTACGAGAATCATGAAAATGCTCATGAGAAATAGCAATATATCCATCCGAGTCAAAGATCACTCGCATTCAAGCAACACAGTTGATCACCAAAATTGTGTTACCGGCATTAACGGACCCTGGCGTTGATCAAGCAGGCCTATCCAGCATTGACAATTGTGTTTATTATATCAATAAGAAATCAAACTTGACAAGTCGTTTGGATCGTTCAAAAGTGAATCGTTCAAATTCGGATTGGCTTTCAGTCACGAATTGTTCAAATTAAACGATGACCAGGCAGCTTTATCGAACGCTCGGGTCAACTTAGTCGTCACAAGACGTTCATAGCGCTTCGCGTTAGAGCTTAATTAATCTAGCGGAGAACAGTGCCGCGATGTTGCGATTCAAACTAACGTATGAATTTGTTATGTTTTAGCGTTCATGCTGTGTTACACCCAGGACGACACGAATACCGAAGGTAATTATTGCAGTCTAAACACAGTCATCCGAATATTTCTATTGTCCCTTATTTTCCGTCACACCGCGAAATCCTCGTGATTCCATCTCATATCTCGCATCAAATAACAAGCTCACGTTCATTAGTGCGGTAATGATTGCGCGAGACAAAACTATATTGTTTCGAAAGCTTTCTCATCGGTCTGCTCCGGACCGTATACGTACCAGGCGTTATTGCCATCGCAACGACGGATTTTATCGAATTCCACTCACGCCACGCACCAACAACTATTCATTATAGAATCGATCACTTTTTTTTTTCTTTAGCACTTTTTCGCTTTTTTGCGCGTTTGATGTTATTAATTCAATTTTTATGTAGAGTGTTATTTTATAATTTGTTAATAAATCAGCATGGGTTGAAGTATCATGGACATCCCGCGAATCACACAGTAACGCATTGATCCCTTTAAAACGTCACTCTTACCACTGGGTAATTATCGTAATCGCTAATAAAATAAACATACGGAAATAAGATTTATTGTTTCACATAACCGGCATTGTATCTTTCATTGCAAGAGTTATAATTCCTTTTTTGTGACGGAAATTTATGAATAAAGTTCAAAATTTGTATATGTGTGTGTTACGTGTAGAAGAGACGCATTGATTGATTTACTTTTTAATTGTTAAATTTATTATTTAAATATCATTTGAATAAATATGTGCATGAAGTTTCAAACGTTGATTATCAACGAATCGTGTTTACATAAATAATCGTAATTTTTTACAAGGAAAATTTACACTTTTCAAAAGTGTAATATTCTTAAAGATATAATGTAATTAGAAAGTATTGATATCAAATTAAATTCAATATTTATTTATTTATTTTTTACAGCATTGCGCCTCAGGATTACCCTGTATGGCTGAACAGATGCAGATATAAAATTGGAATATACAATAAAATAAAATAATATAAGTAAAATTATATGTAGATAAAATTACAAATAAGTTCATAAATAATATAATATATATAAGACAGATGAGCTGATGGGCAATATGATTAAACACACTGCGAAAAAAGTTACAGTATAAATTACTATACCGTCTGGCATTGGCAGACTAATTCAATAGAAGTATAGAAAATTACTATACCATAATGACAACTTTTTTTATTTATATAGTAAAATATGATATATAGTATAATAAAACTAGAAAGAAGTTTGACACACTTTTGTTATATCATATAATAAATATTGTTTTAATGGTATAGTAATTTTTTAAATATCCTTCAAGGTATCATTCAAACGCCAAAAGGTATAGTAATTTATATTATATTGTTTTTCTTCATGCAGGCTAATTAACTAAACTTATTTTGATTCGTTGATATTGAACGTTTGGAACTTTACGCACATAAAAAATTACTGTACCACATTGCAAGATATTTTAATACATTGTAAATGAATACACTACTAAAACAAGTGTCTTGAACCGACACATTTTCATGCAAAAGACATAAATAGTATCTAATAATAAGACACTTATAATATCTTTTCTATAAAAATGTCTTGACTGAAGACATTTTTGTAACGCCAGTTTTTACAGTGTACTCTCCTGTAAAGGTTCATTACACGTCAAACATAGGCTGTATAGGTTTTACTATTCGGTATCGTACAGTAGGGATAACTGTACGCATTTTAAAGTTATTATAAGACAGTATAGTAAAAATCTGCGCAGAATGTCCTAGCAATCTTATCCTAGCACGTCCTGATTCGATTGCATAATAATGTACTGCGCATACAATTACTATACTGTATTATAATAATTTCAAAACGAGTACATTTGTCCCTACACTGTGATACAGAATAGTAAAAACTGTGCAATTTCTTTTTGCGTGCAGAGGCAAACTATATTCACTTGGAAGAAGTCAAAAATGACTTTCTGCGAGTGAATATTCTTAAGAGTGTAGTAATTTTGTGAAGTGAAACGGTAAAATAAAAGATGCTCGACAACGTTCCACTTTTGGAATATTATATAATAAAAGCGTCAATGCGTTTTCTCCGCATATATATGTATGTTATTAATTTCATCAGACCACTTAACTTTATGATTATTGCAATACACGTTTTTCTTAATTGCACTTAATTCGTTGCTCTCAATGACTTAATTTAATGCGATATTATATTATATTCTACTATGAATGGCGATAAAATGACGCATAACCGGCGTTTACGATATTTAACCCGCAAATCGGTGTTTTCCTAAATGATGTTTGGCGGTTCATCGTTCTCAAATAATTTAATTAACATACACTGTGTGAGATTGTATTTTATCTTCCGGCACAGGCAGTAGAGAAATTTTGTATCGCGTTGAACTGCCTCATATGGAGGAACTGACTTTAGTTTATCTGGAAAAGGATGGGGACGAAGATACCGAACAGCTTAGTAAGTCAACGTGTGAAAACGGAGTGGATCAGAATCATACTACGAAACTAATATACCGCGCCGCTAGTGTTGTTTTATCAATGGTACTAACATATATACCTATAGCGCGTCTGAGATAACTTGATAAATTATTGGATTCGACAACTTAGTTGGAAACGTTAGAATCGGCGAGGGGTTAAATATTATTCAACTAAACCAATAAGAATTCGAACACACCGATTGTATTTAAAATGTCCCAGTCAGCACGGGGGCAAAATTGATTCTAAAACGAAAATAATGATGATCGCGGAGTGTTTGCACTCGATTGTTAGACGTTCAATTTGATCTTAACAACTCCTGTAACGTAAAACTCGACGTGTTTTGTTGTTTGCAATAACTCTCGGAGGCACAAAATATTGTTTCGTGGGGAAAAGTTGCGGCTTGTAGCAAAAGGATATGATGCGATAAACCTTTGGAATTGATTTATTTGAGCTAGTTCACATTTTAATCCACGCTTACCAACCGTCACATTCAATTTTATTTTTATGACAAATTCATCAGCAGTCATTAGATACGTTGTATGTTGTATTAAAACTTAAATTACTTTTACGGTTTGTACAGTATTGAAAAGACGTTGAATGTTCCTACATGGATTCAATGGAAGTTCAAAAGATTGATTTTATATTTAGTTTATGCGACGTTTATTTAGGTAGACCTTTGTGTCCGTGCCACTTTTTAATCGGTCGGAATTACCAGAGACTGACATTAAACATTTATTTCGTTTGCAGGCAGCGAAGAAACCGTGTTATCTTACGAAGCTGTGCAACAACTTACAATACAGTATACACGTCCAGTGATTATACTTGGACCACTTAAAGATCGCATTAATGACGATCTTATCTCTGAGTTTCCTGAGAAATTTGGTAGTTGCGTACCTCGTGAGTATTTATCATTGTATAATTTATTATAACAAATATAATAATAGCTCTATGGAAATGTCGGTGTATTATTATCATAATCGTAAAACGCTTAAAAACTTGATGCTGCATTTAAGATTGTTTGCATTAGTCAACTCGCTTCAACTTGGAAATTAATATTTAATTTCAACTGAATTCTTAAATCTTATTGCATTAAAGCAGTCTAATGTGAAAAAGTGAACGCAATCGTTAATAATAACTTGAACACTCGAGCAATTTATATGTGTATTTATTTTTATTTATAAAAAATGTGGACAATTATTCGACTAACGTATACGGTAATGCATGTAATGTATGAGTTATTTATGTTCCACTAATGTACGTGTGCATTAATTATTATACAGATACAACTAGGAGTAAAAGGGAATATGAAGTAGATGGACGAGATTATCATTTTGTTGCATCAAGAGAACAAATGGAAAGAGATATTCAGAATCATCTATTTATTGAAGCAGGACAATATAATGACAATCTCTATGGAACTTCTGTAGCGTCCGTACGAGAAGTAGCAGAAAAGGTTAATGATTTTATTTGTTTAATTGTAATTTAAAATGCATTATATTTGCGTTGATTACTTTCAAATCGTGTCTTATCAATTATTTACTTTCATTCTAATTATTTAAATATACTTGTATACGTGTGTGTGTGTGTGTG
>JABFQC010002377.1:0-16304 GCA_022817085.1 Psilanteris sp. ZL-2020
ATTTTGAAGTTCCAGGAACCTCCCGGGAACGTAACTAAGGTTACCGTGACGTTCCTGGAACGTATTTTCTTAAATTTTGTGACGTTCCAGTAACGTTCCCCGAACGTAACTGTTCTGTGCGGGTTAAGTTATGTACATACATAATTTAAATAAACTTTAAATATTTTCTTTAAATGTATACAAAATATTCAAATTTAATTAAATTTAGGGTGGTACTAAGCAATAAAAAATTCGTTGTCATTGAAATGAAAGTTTTTTTTTAGCAAAAATCGGATTTTTTTAATTATTTTGCAGCGACCCGGACAAACCCCCCACCCCCCCCCCCCCCCATCTCTTCTCTCGAGATATAATAAATAATAGAAAATAATATTTTATTAAGTATATAAATTTTAAACTCTATTGAAAATTAACTATTTTATTAAAATTATTGTATGAGTTTTGGTTTTATCAAAATGTTATTTAATTAAACTTTTTAAATTATTAAAATATGCATTAAACCGCTTTTAACATATCCCCAAGAACCCTGTATAAAAAAGTGATTAAAAGTAATAAAAAGTGATAAAAGATTTATTAAGAAAGTTGATTAAAATTGATTAAAAATGATTTGCTTTCAACTCACTGAATTATATTCAATCACTTTTTGTGTATTTTACGCGGTACTCGCTTATGCACAATCCTACAACCTTTAAACCTACGCGTGGAACGATTATTGCCTCTGCCGAGTGCATTGTTTACCTTCTGAATTATCACAGAACTTAAAGAACTGGTCGTCCAGATTGGCTGGCGGCGTAACAAAGTGGAACAAAATGCCATCAAATGTCAGTGTTTAACGCGAAATTAGAATTTGGATCTGTGCGACCGTTAATCGGTGTCGCAACTAATAGTGTAGGTGCATAAACTTGTCTACTGATTTTCTTATTTTTCTTAATATTTCTATTATTATCTAATGATGAATAACGAAGAAGTAGGATGAGTGCTTATTTTCTATTTTACACCGAATCATCGAATGAATAATAAATTGACCGTAAAATGGTTTCTTTTGTAACGAAATGATTTATGAAGCTATAATATTCTTGCGATATATTTTATACGCCGAGGATTTATCGTATCGAATTAAAAGTTTTGTTATCCCGGTTAACACCGGGAGTTTTTGTGATTATTATTCAAACAATTAATTATTCAATGAAACTTAATTATAGCTGTTTTTTGTCCTAATATAATTTATGTATTTTAATTATTATGAGGTAACGAACAAATTCTTATGCGGAGAAAAATTTTTTATTAAAAATTACTGTGCCAAAACTACTTCGATGCTATGTTTGTCAACAAAGAATGATTACTGTTAAAAAACAGTAATCTTTACGATATTTAGAGTTAACTTTTATGCGTTGACAAACATCGAATCAAAATACTTTTTTAGCACAGTTTTAATATAATTTTTTTTCAATGTATGAATGGTAAAAATAATCACAGAGAAATATTATGATATTTTAAAAATCATTAATATACAAGTAGAAAAAATTATATTAGTATATTATTAATTTTTTTATACAGTATGGTAACATGTTATGGAAGGTTTCACGCTTAAATCAGTTAACTTCATCGTCATAGGTAGTTCAATATTTTGCCACTAAGCGACGCAATTATTCTCGAAACTATATAAATTTAATGTAGAGTAGTATACATGCACTTTAAAAACTATTACAATAATTGTAAAAAAGAAAAAGAAATGTTTATATATATCAAATAAGACAAAGTATAGATAATACTTTAATACAAACGTATTTTGACAAAAAATGATTTGTAATAATAAATAGGAGATTTCAGATAAGCTCTAATCAAAAGAGTAGGGTTAAAAAGCACTTTAAAAATTATTATTATAATTGTAAAAGAGAGAACGACATATGAATAAATACCTACCCTGTAAAAAATGTGATTGAAAGTACTAAAAAGTGATAAAAGATTTATGAAGAAAGTTGATTAAAATTGATTAAAAATGATTTGCTTTCAACTCACTGAATTATATTCAATCACTTTTTATGTATTGAACTGTCTATAATTTCATCAATACCTACAAACTTATTAATTATAATTCCGACTAAAATTGTTGAATCACTTCTTATTTCTTAAAAGTGACGTAGACAAATTTCATTTAACCCTAAATTTTGTAGCAATAAGAAGTGATGAAAAGATATGACAAATTTGCTCAGTGAATTACTGATTTGAATAAAGTTAATTCAAATGTGATTATTTGTATTTTTTGTAATTACTATTCGGACTTGACTTCATGGTCAAAGCCATCTGTTGACTGAGTTTGTAACCGTCTTGGTGGTGGAATTTGTGGAATTTGTTGAAATTGTGACAATAAAAATTAAGAAATGCATGAAATGAAAAATAAAATAGGTGAGAAAAAATAATAAAAAATCTCAACGAATTCCACCATCAAGTTTCTTACAGTCGCAACCACTAGATGGCTTTGACCATGAACAAGTCTAAATTTATCACTTATTTTTTACAGAGAACACATGAACGTATAAGGAAGGTAGATTGAAGATTTTCTGTCAACCTTCTGAACGTTTGTTGAAGGTAGATTTTAATTACAAATGTTACATGAAACGTTTCAGGTAGATAATAGAAATGTCTGCCCGAATGTTGTTATTGTAAACGTTAGAGGTAGACCAATCAAAACTATAAAGTTTCATTATATGTTGAATAAAACACATAAATTTTGGTTTAAGCGAGCATTTAAATACACAAGCATTGACAAGAAGTTAATTAAAATGATATAGTAATTTAAATTATCTGTAATGTAAAGTTTAAAATAATAATTTTATTAAACGATTAAAAGTTTATACGTATTTATGGTTACAGCCTTAAATATAAATGGATATAAAAAATAAATAAATGAACATGAAAACAAAAATTAATTATTATACAAAAGAAAATGGTATAAATACTCATAAGAATATCTACAAGCACATAATATGCTGAAGCAATCTTGAAATGAAATTATTATTGAAAATCAAATAATTTTTTGTTCGTAATAGTCATATGGTTTTGTAATAATAAAGCAAATAAAAAAAATAAAATAGTTGCAGATTAAAGTATTTTGCCATTTTTCAACAGTAGAGGTTCAAACTAGCATGTCTCATTTAGACGAAAGAGCCCTTACCACTGAACCACTGTGACTATTAAAATATCTACTCTACTCTACTATTAAAATATAGAACAATATTAGATATTTGAATTAGATATCTGAATTCAATGTTAAATGAAACTTTAATATTGTTTCGATTGTCAACATTTATAATAACAACATTTGGGTAGACATTTCTATGTTCTCGGAGCGTTTGATGTAACAATTGTGTACTAAAATTTACATCAACAAATCTTTGGAAGGTTGACAGAAAATCTTCAATACTTTCTTCAAACGTTCATATATTGTTGAAGAGAACAATATTTTTATTAATGAAGGTTAGACAATGTAGTTTATATAAGTGTGCATTCTGTTGATAAAAAATATTATTACTTTTCAAAAGAGTCATATGTAACAAAATTCATTCTTACCTCCTTTACTTCTAAAAACGCTGTACCACCTTGTCGGCTTCCTTTTACATAAAATTGCATTTGCATATGTTTCTTTCCTTTCTCATCTAAAAACAAATTATGTCTGAAAAATATACAAAAATCAGAGTTATTTTAAAACTGAACCCAAGAATTATAAGTTATTAATTTTTAATACCTAACAAGATACAATGATCTTCGATTTTCTTCTATAAATGCTTTAATTGGTTCCCCAAGAGCTTCAACGAGATCATATTCTTTTTTCAGACGTTTGACAGCATTTGCATATACACCATTAGGGCTATTACTTGAAAATAATTCTTTAAAAATTGAATGAGCCATAATGCAAGTTACACCAACACCTGCTAATATTATACTTAAATACCATGCGGACTTTGTATTTTCCTTAACTGAAATTATAAATTAATATATTATTTGTTTCTAAAATGGACAAATAATGTAACAATTATATAACATAATTTTAACATAATGTAATATATACAATTCTAACTATATTTCAAAATTACAACTTAAACATAAATAATAGACTGTAACTCTAAATACAGTATAATTAACAAATTTATCGTTTCAATCTTTCACCTGCTTCTTTTAAATTTGTCGATATTTGACTATCAGAGTCATTTACTGTTGTCTTTGATAATTGTTTCTGACTATATAATCTAATTTGTTTCAAATTAATATAATTTGGTGTATTTAAATTCAAGTACTTAGTACTTATAAAAGGAATATGATAATATTTTCGCACTGTACAAATAATTGCTCTCGATGTTGCCATTCTGTAAAAATATATTATTCAAAATTTAATTAAACCTGAGAAAATTTAGGAAATAGAAAATGAAAACATAACCTCAAAATAATGTGTCAAATAAGAAATGTTATTATCAATGAGTTATATATCTTAAAACATAATTCATATTATACAAAATAAAAATAGTATTGCTTTTTACATCATGTAAATTAACAACTGGATTTTTATATCATTAATAGTTACTAAATTAAAATATGTATTCACTTGGAAAAAATAAGTATAATAAGATACATCAATGTATGTACTATATTGATAACTTTGCATATGTATCTTGCGTGTCGCTATATATAAAGTTAATTTAGAAAGGCAAATCGACGATGTGATAACGAAAATAACTCAACGTCAGTTGGACGCGTTGAGTCGGTACTATTATTACAATTTACCTGTTATTTAATTTTTGAAAATTGAAGATAAGTTTTGCAAATTGCTTCATACAAATTTAACCAATTATGAATATTCTATAAAAATCTCGTTTGATAATAAGAATTCAAAGTTTTTTATACAAAAATAAAAGTTGAATGCAGAACACTGAACAAAGTTGTGGTTATTGCAACTAATTTGACGCATGAATCAACATAAACATAACCTATTTTACATTATAAGAGTTAATTGGATTTTATGTGGAAAATATGATGCAAACAGTTATAAGTGATAAATGAAGAAATTTATTTAAAATATGGAAAGCATGTCTGATTATAGCGAAATAACGTTTCATGATATAGCGGGGTATTTAGCTTCCGCAGTAATGATTTTTGGAGGAATAATTCCATATATTCCTCAATACAGAGAAATTAGAAGAAAAGAAGATGCTGAAGGATTTTCTCTTTATGTTTGTTTAGCTCTTTTAATTGCTAATAGTTTACGCATTTTTTTTTGGTAAGTAAAATAATTGTATAAAGATTTATAATTTTTTTTTGTAAAAGAAAAAATTCAAAATTCAATTTATTGTCTCTAATATTAATATTGTAAATTAAAAATTGCTATTATAATATTTAATATTATCTGTTATTATCTACTTAAGTTATTTGTTTATTATATATATATAACACTTGTCAAAACTTATATAAGTGTAATTACAAAACCATGTTCATTGATATATCCATTTTAAAATGTTAAGTTTCAATATTAAATAATGTATTAAATATTTCAATAATTAACACAATTTTTTCTTATATTATTTATACTATATATTGAAGAAATTTAAATATTCATTGACATCTTTTTTTTATTAAAAATTACATACTATTTATTTATTTAATTGAAAAAATGGATTATAAGCCTTTATAAAAATTTAAGAGTTTAGCTATATATAAAAAAAATTATGATTTCTAATCAAAATTCCAGTGGCAAAAAACCCTCAATTGTGAAATTTTGCAATTTTCTAAACAAATCATTCTCTTATTATATTATAAAAATATTTTAATTATTGTAGGTTTGGAAAACGTTTTGAATTACCTTTACTTTTGCAAAGCATATTAATGATTGGTACAATGATGGTTATGATTAAAGTTTGCATAAATGTACAAAATAAAAATCACATTGTAAAACCAAGGGATAGAGTATTTACAGGTAATACAAATTTATTTATTTAAATATGTTTAATAAATAATTGTGAAATGATTACCACGCTTAATCAGTCTCTTCTACTTTATTTTCTTTCTGATATTGTTATAACCCGCAAGTTTTTTGCCTCAAAGGAAGGACAAAGAATGAACAAAAAAAAATAGTCCACTTTCGCGCAGTAAGCAATCTTTTTGTTGCGTACGCATTCACAATTATAATCACTATTTTTTTTGTTGACTAACAATTGAATATAGATTTGGACATTAAATTCTTTTGGAAATGGACAGACTTTCAGTCTTATGTGGATTTCATGCTAGTGTTTGGAGTAGTTGGTGGAATAATTATGTACCTGGTTGGAAACATTCCAATATTTATTGAATTTATTGGTTTAATGGCAGTATTAACTGAAGCAATGCTTGGAGTGCCACAATTTTTACGTAACTTTAATAATAAATCAACTGATGGAATGAGGTATACAAATTTAAATAAATATTTATATTATAAATTTATTATTAAATTATATAAATTGCTTAATTAAAGAATTATTATTATTAATATTACTATCCCTATAGTGATGGAAGTGTGGAAAGTGTTGTAATGTTACTTGAAAAAGTAAAACTGAAAATAATATTTTATAATGTTTATTGAATCATATAATAACTTTTTACAAACAAAATCACAACGTTCTTAACACTTCTGTTTCTAATGGATATTATTTATCTAAACAGAAGATGGTTAATATGATTAATATAAAATTTATTTGATTGAAATTATTTACAAAATTAAAATATTTTATTACCCATTATACCCATATGGCTTAAAAATTAAATTAATAATTTTATTTTAGTATAGCAATGGTAGCTATGTGGACAACTGGTGATACTTTTAAAACATGCTACTTTATTCATAGAGCAGCTCCAATTCAATTTGAAATTTGTGGTGCTTTACAAGTAATGATTGATATTGCAATCCTTGTACAAGTTTATATATATCGAAACAACAGTGGTACAACAAGGCCAGCAATTCGTGTAGATTAATGTTGCCCTTTAATCATATTTTTTTAATAATTTTAAATTATTAAAAATGCAAATGTTCCTAATTAATACATGTAAATATCAAAATACTTCCTAATATCTTCCAAAGGTTATATTTTTAATAAATTATTAGATTTTGTAAACATTTTTTTTATATAATATACCTATATTATCATTATTAATAAAGATAAAAAAAGTTAATTAAATTATCAAAAACTAAGAAAAAAACAATTATAATAGATTAATTATAATTATTAAATTTATTTTATCAAAATAGTTTTTTAATATTATTGTACAAAATATTTAATGTAAATATATATAAAATATCATATAAATATTAAATTAACAATTTCCAATTGTATGTATAAACTTCAAACATATGAACATTTGTTATGCTCATTATACACATGATACACATCAACGATATTGCCTAATATGTATATACATTTGCATAATTATTCTATGTATTATAAAATATATTTGTAAATATACATTTTAATAATTTAATAGTATAATCATTATTACACTAATCATAAACAGTATATCATTGGGTTTATTGAAATCAGAAATTCTTTTTTTGTCACATGAGAATTATGAAAATATGAAAAAATACTTAATGAATATTTAGAAGAGATTTTAATTTTGTAGTACACTACCTAAGTTATGTCAAGATTAAGATGCTACTTATATTTTTATTTTATAAATTATATATTTACAAGTTAAAATAACAAGTATTTGATTATAGAAGTCTAATCACTGCATTCTTGTAAATATTGTATTATAGTAAGTTTTGTAATTTAAAATTGTATTAGCAATATTAATATCATAAACCTTAAAATAATAAAACTTATATAATATAAATAATAAAAGATATATTACATAAATAATGCATCTCATAAATAACAATTTTTTTCACAAAAATTTACTAATGTCATTTTCAGTTTTTTGAATTGTTTATTAAATATATATTTATTATTATATATCATCAAAATGATAATATGACTTTATTAAAATTTGAAACTATTTATGATTACTAATTAATTTTTCTTTACTTTTACATAAATTAAAATTAAAATAAACATTACAATATTTTAAACAATTTATTTGTTATCATTTTTGTTAGTTAATGCAAGGAATTTGATTGTACAAATTAAGAAAACAACGTGTATTTTAACCTTGGTGATCAGAATGCAATATTCTTAAATTATAAGTATATATATATATATATATATATATATATATTAAGTATGATACGTGAATGGGATACAAATAATTATTTGTAACTCATTAACCAGGAAATGTTAGCTTCAATGGCACAACTTAACAATCATACTAATTTTGGGTAGTAATAATTAATTTAATTTTTTTTTAATTATTTTATTACTATTTCGATATTCATGTATATTAAGTAAATTAATTAAATTTAAATATTTTGATTCCAATATAATTTTGATTTAATATTTAGACCTTCACTGGTAAACTCATGAATCTCCTTGTTATAACGATGACCTATAGATAATAATTTGCACGGATTCGTTTGGAATAACGAAATTAACGACATCAACAATTCAGCTGCACAAGGTAAGAGAATTGCCTGACACAGTGCGTTGAAGACGTTTAAGCAAACGGAAAACATGTCAGTGTCTCCCAGATGCACCTGGCAGATCGAAAATTAAATTAAAGTTGGCCAGTGAAAAGTATGTGTCATATTGTGAACAATTTTATAATTCGTAAGTTATTTTAAATAACTACATCTACATTATATATAATTTATATATATATATATCTGTTTATTAATAATCAAAATTGATATAATATTCTATTTATATGTGAAGACCGAATTTATACTTTAAACAATTTTCGGAACTTTGTAAATAGAAATTCGTATAATATACTGTATTAGATCATATTACACAGAATAGTTTTAGTTTCATTCATTTAATTTAATTAAATATAAAATAGAAAAGTTACTTTTAAAATTGTAAGTACTAAGTTAAAAAACGTTGGCGTTCGAGTTTGCACCAATAATCTGCTGTAAAAGTGGTATAAAATATTAGTGATTGGTGAACATTTTTTGTGGTTTTAAATTTGGTACAAAAGCGTAAATCTTTACACCATTGTAACATCAGTTGCAAATTACACCAACATCACAGAATTATTATACATGAAACAATTTCATTACTAAACATTACATAAAAAATGTAAAATTATTCAAATGAAAATAAAATTACAAAAAGTCAAATTTATTTCAGTTTAATACAATAAAATATATTGCATATTTGCATTAAATTGAAATTAAAAAACAAATAAATAAATAAATTAATGTTTTACGTAATTACCCTGATAGGCATCCAGTATGTAAAGCATTTATATAAAGTTTACATGCTAGGGACTCCACCGTTTATTTAATTTATATATAAATGTGAATAGATATAAATGTTTAACTCAAAAATATAATTCAACTGAACTTTAAAAATATAAAAAAAGTATAATATAATTATGTAAACAACAAAACAAAACAAAATTATATAAACTAGTACATACAAGTAAATGTTTTTCAAACAGTATACATATATTTTATGCAAACTGCTTTTACACTCAAAACAATAAGTGTATAAATTTCTTTAATACCAGAAAAAATAAATATATTTTAAATATATAAAAATAATATTATGTATAATTATATTAAATACAGATTTTAAACTATACTTTTCAACATCTCAAAACTTAATTTTAAATCAAGCTCGTATTTTTTATTGTTATTTTACATTATTTTCTATCCTAAATTAAACTATTTATAAATAATGTAGTGTATACGTTATTATTTATTTATTTAAATTAATGTAAATTAATATAAGAATATAGCATATAATAATAATTGTTAAATCTGAAAATTAATTAAATTATACAATTAAAATATATATCTCATACACGATTTATGAATATTTTTCCGCTCAGTTAGAATATATCTAAAATTGTTAGTAAATAAAATAAGCTACAAAACTTATAAAATGTATTTATGACATTTACTATTAATAAATTTATTTATTTATTTATGTACAATAATAAATACAATTTCAATTCTCTTGGACAGCACGTTTTTGACATATAAATTGTCATTCAACTTTTATGTATTTTGCACACGTATATCGACTACGTTTCGCATGCCAAATAATCATACAATTTCACCATATGTCAAATCCGCATATATCATTGTTTTCAACAAGGGTGTAATATCATACAAATTATTATGTTCGTAGTTTAAATATTGCTTGGTGAGGGAATTATTTCTGTATATGAATATCTATATCTAACTCAATAGAAATCAATTGTCAGAACAAGAACTATTAATACAAATTTTATTATATTATAGTTTGTAAGATCAATGGGAAATAAAAATATAATATAATTTAAAATAAGTTTGACTTTTTTCATTATTTATTCATAATATATTTATACACAACATTATTACTCTTCAAAATAACTAAACTTTCAAGTAGACGCGTTGGTCACGTGGATATGTCTTGAACACGTACGGTGAAGGTTATGCGTTCAATTCCCATCGGTCGTACAGGATATTATTAAATATGATTACAATTTTTTTTATTTATATAAACATTTTTTTGTTATTATTTGTGACGTTCCTGGAACGTTACGTAACATTCCTGTAACGTAACATAATTTTTCAATCATAGCTGAATTGTAACGTTCCTGCAACCTTTTGTGACGTTCCACGAACGTAATGTGTAACGTACCTGTTACCTTCCACCAACGAGTTTCAAGCGGACATTCGGAAGTACCAGTAACGTGTCGGGGACGTAACTAAGGTTACAGTGACGTTACGGGAACGTGTTTTCTTAAATTTTGTAACGTTACAGTGACGTTCCCTGAACGTAACTGTTCTGTGCGGGGTGTTACTTTACCTCATTATATATATTTTATATTCGTATTATCTGTATAAATGGACTATTGTCCGTAAATTGAAATAAATAAATAAATAAATGAATATTTATTAATATATTTGTAATAGTATATATATAATATTATTTTCATATTATTGATCCATTGTTAATGTTATTATTATTTAACATATTTAAAACATCTTTATAAATGAGTAATCATTAATGTAATAGGATATCAAGAAAATGGCATATACTTGGGTGGACATCGAAAAGCTGAAAAATTTCCGACGAGATTCACTTCCCTACGATCTCTACAGTTCTCGGGGAAGACGACGTTCAACTACTTCGACTAGTGTAACTTCGCAATCAAGGCATTATTCATTGGGTACTATATATGAATGTCACAATGCCAAATTTGCTAACACTTATAGATCCACCAGCAACAATAATTTTCGGCGATTCCGGCAATCTTTAACAACCCATGAAGAAATAGATGCGGGGCAACCACCACCTGTTGACGAATCTCTCTTTTTTGATAATTTGTTAATCTCTGAAAATACGGATTTAAATCGAATCAAAACAACTCTTTGGTCAACTCTTACTGCTCAAGAAATGAAGGCACTATTAGAAATTGAAAAAGAAGACCTTACTAATTATTTAAATTATAGTGACCGTTTAAAAAATATGTCATATCTTTGGGCCTGTTTCCGAAATTTGACAAATCTGTTACCTAAATTAGAATCATTAGGAGCGGACGTAAAATATATTGAACCGAACACTGGAATGAATGCAATACTTGTTGCAGCTTTAGCCGAAAGCATTTCTTGTTTAGAATATCTGATTTGTGAAAAACATATGAATTTAAATGTTTCATGTACTTTAAACAATTATACCCCTCTTCATTTCGCAGCTTTAGCCAATTCTAGCACTGTAACTGAATTACTATTAAACAATGGAGCACAAATTGACATACAAATGAAAGATACAGAACCAGTGTTGCATTCTGCAATCAGAGCTAATTCTTTAGAAGTAATTAATCTCTTGTTGGAGAAAGGAGTGGATGTAACAAAATTAAATCATTTAGGAGAATCACCTTTGCACGTTGCTTGTTTGACGAAATCTTTATCTTCGACAGAATTATTATTACGTTCACCGGACATAAATATTAACTGTACTAACTACGTTAATAGAACTCCACTTCATTATGCTGTGATGAACAATTCACAAGAATATTCCTCGATCAGTTTAGTGAATCTTCTTTTAAAAAATGGAGCTCTGGTGAATGTCTCGGATGACTCAAAATTAACACCCTTACATATTGCTGCTCTTAATGAATTATCGGATTGCGTTGAAAGTCTTATATGGGCTAGAGCTGATATCAGTGCAATGACATTAACTGAGCACACAGCTCTGAACATTATTTTAAGAAAAATACCAGAAACATTACATGTATTTCGCAATCGATTAGATTCGTGTATTAAACTGCAACGACCAGTTAGTCACAACAAAGAATTTGAAATGAGATTACGTTTTGATCTTTTATTTCCAACAAATCATCCATGTGAAACTAGTTTAATTAATACTTTTGTGCAAGAACATAGAAAGGATTTACTTTCTCATCCATTAGTTATGGCTTTTCTTTATCTAAAATGGGAAAAAATAAAAAAAATCTATATAACACGCATTTTTATATATACTTTAACAGTTGTTTTTATAACAACATATGTTTTAACTGCATTAGCTTACAAATGTTATAACAAAGATGAAACGACTGATCAAAAAGTATGTGGTAATAAACGTTTTTCTGGTCTTCTTTTTAAAACATCTATTATTGAAATTCAGTGGTATATTGCACTATTCTTAGTTTGCATCTCAATTCCCCAAAAGATTTTAGGTTTTCTTGTTTATAAATCAGTAAAACAATATTTTTCTAATATTGAAAATTTTCTTGATAGTATAGTATTTATTAGTGTGTTTGCTACTTCTTTTATTTATACAGGAAGAACATATGATTGGCAAAATTATATTGGAGCCTTCGGAGTACTTTGTGCTTGGACCAATTTAATGTTAATGGTAGGACAATTACCAGCATTTGGTACTTATGTGGCTATGTTTACCCACATTCAATTCGAGTTTGCAAAGTTATTATTAGCATATTCTGGGCTACTTATTGGATTTGCCTTGAGCTTTTGTGTAATTTTTGTAAGTGAACCTTCGTTTGGAAATCCTTTCACTGGGCTAATTAAAGTACTTGCAATGATGGCAGGAGAGTTAGACTTTGAAGGTCTTATTAATCAAGACATTTTTGATGGTTCGTACATTATTTACCATCCACTCTCTGTTTGTTCACAAATATTATTTACATTATTTATAGTCTTTGTAACCGTAATTCTTATGAATTTATTAGTAGGTATTGCTGTACATGATATACAAAGTTTACGTACTCATGCAGGCCTTACAAAACTTGTGAGACAAACTAAAATGATTCTTTTTACAGAAATGGTAATTTGTAATGAAAATTTACCTCACTTATTTCGTAAATGGATTTCGCATTATAATATTAATATTGGAAATAAAAAACTCATTTTAGTGGTAAAACCTCTTAACCCATTAGAGAAACGTTTACCACGTGATATATTAAAAAATGCGTATGAAATAGCTCAAAAAAATTATTCATTCAATGAAGATGAACACAATGATAGTGAATATTCTACATGGTTGAAAAATCATGATGAAAATTTAAATTTTCAACATGTATTAAATAATTTATTGACAAAAATTAAAGAACAAGAGCTTGACATTAAAATAATTCAAGAACAATTAATTAGTGCTAATAAATTATTAGACTTTATATGCAAAAAATGTTTTGTATAAAATTTAACAATTTTGTTTTCAGTTGTTAATATTTATATACTTTATATTTTTATTAAATTAAAAGTGAAAAATAAGTTGTATACAGAAATGAGTCACATATTTAATATGTAATAATATGTAATTTAATAATAAAAATTATAAAAAAAATATTTTAGACATATTATTTATAACTTCTTTCTATATATATATATATATGCCCTTCAGTGCAAATGAGGACGCGCCCTATTTGGGTCCCTAGTTACAAGTATGCCAAAATTGTTTTGGGAGAGCAAATATGGCGGAGCACATCAGGTGGCCTTCGGCCACCCTCACAAAGGGATGCAGGGGGCTGCCCCCCTTAAAAATCTAACCAAATTCAAAACGCGAGGGTGATAGAGGGCCTTATAATAAAGTAGTTTGCGGGTCTTCAAATGCAACATTAAGCAGTCTATGCAATTGAGGACTGTCCCTAAATGTGACTACTGGCTTCAATTTAACATTGCGTAAATGGGACACAATATGGCTTCCTGTCCTCAACTGCTACATTAGAGATATGTATTTCTTTATAAATGAAAACAATATATATAAATTGTAAGTAATATTCTTATTATTTAAAATACACATTAATATTATTTTTTTAAATAAATATTAAGTAATTATATTTTATGTTAAATAATTAATATACATTTAATTAGGACTGAAATGATTTATTTCTTATTTAAATTAACAAAAATACATAATATTAATGTTCATTATATAAAGTGCAAGGCTATGATTACAAAGAAAAGTGAGTGAATCACATTCTTGAAAATAAAATTATAATTATATTACAAACATTTTCCAATCCATCCTAATATTAAGCATAATTCACCAATTGGTGTTAATTTATTATATTTTTTATCACCATATATTCCATAATAATAAAATGATCCACAATACAATATTATTCCAGAAATAATAAATGTTCCTGGCTGAAAAATTATAATTACATTAATTAATTAAGAAAATTATAAAAATAATAATAATTTATATATAATTAATGTATCATATACATACTATAAACTTGTATTTAACAAGAGGAATAGCTAACAGGGATAAAGAATGAATAAGATGATATGTTACTGCTAAGCTAAAAGCTTCTTTCTGTTCTTCAGTTACTTCTTTATTATAATATAATTCTATATTTTAAAAAATGTTCTATTATTAATTAGAAATTATAATTAATAATATAATAATAATAGTAATTCTTACTACGCCTTCGATATGCAGCCATAATAATAGCAGTTGCACCACTTATTCCTGCTAATTTAATATATGGTCCATTATTTGCTGCTAACTTAAAAAGTTCGGGTGGAGATAAATTAATCTTAGTATTATTTGCAGATGTTAACCCAATTGCATTTGTAAGCTGTAAATTTGTTAAAATATCCTTTTAAATAAACTAATGAAAATTAAAAAATATATTTTATATAATTTAATTAAAAATTCACGTACATTTACAAAATTAATTTTCTCCCATATAGTCAATAATAGTTATAAAATTATTTTGTAATATATTAACAATTATGCTTTTAATTTCAAAAACATTCACATGATGTCACCAATTTATTAAATTTATATGAATTCTTATAGCTTTATCTCTGCCTCAAAAACACATGAACTTAAATTTACCTTCAACAAACGTTCCAAAGGTTGATAGAACATTTATCTACCTTCTTCAAACGTTCAGTGTTCTTGGGGTGATAATAATAAACACATACTTTTCCCGAGAGAATAAACTTTAAAACTATTATAATTATATTACTTCCTTTAAATAACAATTTTAATAAATTTAAATTTATTTTTAAAGCTTTTATTAAAATTCTAATGAAACATAATAAATGCACGTTTTTATTGATTATTAATTACAAAATGATTATTTACATGTTTATATGTTTCAGTAATAATAACTAAGGAAATATAAATATATAATAAATATCTTTATTATAAAGTTAATTTTGTCTGTTAATTTATTTCAATTATTTCATAAGTGAAGTTAATTTTCTCAATTACAGACTTCTCAATAAGTCATTAAGTCAACTTATGGTTCAACTAAAAGCTTCAAACTAAAGCTTCACTAAAACAACTTCAAAAGAATTTTTTATACCAAAAATGACGTATTTTTGATGAAATAAAAATGAACTTAAATGTAGCTAACATAATAACAATAAGCTACATATATTTGATGAATACTACAAAAAATAACTTCATAACAGTTGTTTTAATATTGTACAAAAATATGACAAAAAATAATTTTTTTTTGCTTTTGAGAAAAAAATTGTTAGTACCCAGACAACCACGATTTTCGTAATTATATAACTGTGATATCACAGCGATGTCTCTTGTAAATCACATTAAAGACACTGTTAATACACATGTAAATCACAATTTCCGCCACAATGCGATATAAATGTGAGAAAAGTATTTAGACATGAATGTATATCGCAATCGTATAAAATGCAAATTACAGTTGCGTAACAAGACGATCGCTTTAGTATCACAATTATATCCCATTGAGAT
>JABFQC010002378.1:0-16303 GCA_022817085.1 Psilanteris sp. ZL-2020
GTCATATGGTGACGCGATTCTCCTTCAAGAGCCCATAAGACGAGTTTTAGCTCAATCATTACAAATAAAACAATATTTATATTGGTGATTAAATCATGGCTGAAAGTATAAAAGCAATTGTTTTAAAACACCTAATAAGACCTGTCAAACAACGTACGTCCTTTATGGATTTCCTAACACAGAATCTGCATATTGATTATAGTTATTGAATATCAAATTATAGCAATTTGGTACACTTATTATACTCTTATTTGTTTTTGAGTTATATATTGTAAATTTATTTTCTAGATTTTTTTTTTTTGTTTTTTTCAAAAAATTTCATCGTCATTTTGAAAGTCGAAATAATATAGAATGCAATCATTTCAGCGCCAAAGTGTAAAATGCATATTGCGGTCATAAAACCCCTATAATATAACCATAATGGCTCAGAAATTTTATCGTAATATTTTTAAAGCCTCTTAGATTGCTTTCAGTATTGCTAGGATAGAAAGTTTGCAGTTTATTAACCGCTTATGAATAAAAAAAGCTTCAATTTTGAATGTTATTTTTTTTAAATTAACTTAGATTTCAGCGATTTGTAGATACATTTAAAAATGTGTATTGTTTTTAATCGATTCATATCTGGTATTAATTTTTAACTTTTTTATTATTTAAATTGTTTGATGTAGATGTTCTTCTTAAAATAATTGTTATGATGTATAAAGTATGAAATGCTCTTTATTGGAACATAACATTCAAACTCTCGCTTTGAAATTTATACTGTTTATTTTCAGATTGACTATTCCCCAATGCTTTCAATATCAAACGTTTACGTTTAAAGTTTATTATGATTTAAATCAACTAAGAATATTATATCTGAAACTGTACGAATAATTTGAAGAATCAATTTCTTATTTATATAATTAAAAAAAATATATAAATTATTTATTATTTATACTAAAATTAATTTATAATTTGAATTTAAAAATTATGATTATAAATATTACAAAATATAAGTATTATACAGTATATTATCACCTGTCATATAGTTTAATGATGTTGTAAAACGGTATATCATTTTAACTGTAAATCATTTACTCAAATCTTCATTAAAATGGACTTGAATTAATAATTACATATATTTTATATAATAATTAACATTTTCTAAAACTATTATTTATTTCCTCGTGTAAGATAATAATTTATATTAATACGTTTAAATATTTATAAATACTTGTTAATATTCAATTCCATTTTATTAAATATTAGTATTAATTCAATAAGTATGTATTTTATTAAATGTAATATTTGGAAAGATAATAAATATTTTTAACAAATACGTTTTTAATTAATATAAAATTGTTAAACTTTTATATAAATTTAATTAAATCTATCTGAAATTTTATATATATTATTAGCACTACATGCATTATGGAAAGTTTTAAAAATTCTATAAATTCATATGTAAATACGAATTTACGGTAAAACTATTCTGATTTGAAAATCAAATATAATATTTAAAGGTATATACATAAATATATAATTAGTTTTTTAAATATAATAATAAAGTATAAAATTTCACTTTCTTTTTAAACATACGTATACATTTTAGAAATGGCAAATATATATATATTTACGAAAGAAAAGATGAATAAGAAATTTTTTTCTTTCTATGATATTAATATTTGATCTCGTAAAATAAAATTTAATAGATTTAATTAATATGAAATTGAGAACAAAAGATAATAAAAGAAGAAATTATGAGGGTACACTTACCTTTCCATACAGAAGACATGATAACAAAAGAATATGTATCCTCATCTTATCGTATTCAGCTTTATTGTAAATGCTTCACAACAACGCTGTAAATTTAAAACAATATTGTAACAAATTTAAATATTTCTAATTATCTCACATATTTAGAATCATATTGATTCATCAAAGTTTAACGCCAACAAATTTGTAGACAGTAGAAAAAGTATGTATATAACGAAACGTAAGTTTTTGTTACTATTTATTGCATGTATATAAAGCAACCTTATCCAGAAAATTTAATTTAATTAAAGTTTTAATCCATTTTTCTACAATTTCAAAATAAAGACGAAGTCAAAGATTTGTAAACTAAATACATAGAAAATGCGGCAACTTGCCAATAATTCGTAGGTTCAGTTCTAAATTGCAAATGTAACCGGGTTTCATCTTATTATAATACTGCTTTTTAACATAAACACTAAATCGTGACTAAAAATCGAAATTCGGTATATTTGTAACGGATGTGCTACAAAGTAAGCGTAGTTTCAAAATTACGAAAGAATCAATTATTTTAAACATGTTTACTTAACAACGAATGTTAAAGTTAAAAAGTAAATATTTAACACTATACATATAAAAAAATAGTTGTAATTTTATAAAAAAATAATTGCAATCGAAAATGTGGTTATTTAATCAAAGTAAAAATGAATATAAAAAAAATTATTTTTTCCTTTGAAAAACTAGCATAATTAATAATTATACAAATTTATAATAAAAGTACATTAGTTTACATATAAATAAATTAAATTTTGTTCAATTTATATTTTGATTAATTTATCATCAAGTAACTGAAGTAAACGATTTTATAATTTTAATTTTAAAATTTGTTCATTTGCTTCAATTATTTGTAAAACATGCAATTTAATTTACAACGTTGTGTTTCGAAAGCTTGCAATAGTGCGTAATGTTCTATATTATATTTGTTTGAAAACGATAATTCAAATTTATTTATATACATATATGTTCAAAAGAACTTTTTTGGAACATCATATTATATATACCGCAATTACAATATCAAATAGTTCTTGAAACCAATCGAAATTATTAATACAAAACGAAAAGAAAAGTGTATATATATATAATATCCATAACGCTGCAATGGGCGATTTAATTTCCCATTATTCGTGCATTCTGTCTGACAGAAATATTTTTATTTTTTTTCGTATTCTTCTCTTTTTCTCATGACCGAGCTGCGTTTATTCAAGAATTCAGTGGCTGACGGCATTCTTTAACTGTGCTACTTGTACCGACTCATATCATATATACGTGTATTGTTAGTACTTTGCCTAAGACACAAAAATCTGTGTCAATTATTACACATGTAATGGTGTACGAAATGTTTTAAAATGAAATAATCAACTACCCAATTTGTTAAATGAACCATTTTACTTTTATAGAGAATTACTTTAAATACATCATGGTAAGTGAAATTGTTATAATATAATTATATTAAAAAACGTAACCGAACTAATTCGACTTGTATAAATCTTACAATTAATTTAATGTATAAGACAATATAATATTTACTAATATATATTCCTTTTTTTATGTTTTATTATTTACGATTAGTATACTTTTAATGACACCCGAAATGTTACATTTGAATTAAAAAGTAATTTTTCAACAATTATTTACATGTTACTGTTTCTTTTGAAAATATAAATAGGGTATTGTTCGCTGGTAAATTTTTTTTTAATTTAAAAGAATTATAGATATATAACATATATTATATATATTTACTTTTTTAACGTTAAAAATATTAACGGTATTAATGAATAATTTACTTATAGTTATACTACAATCGATATACATTGTATTTTAATAAATTAATATTCATGCATTCAAATCAACCATAATTGATTACGTTAAATCGTAATAAATCTTCTATTTGACTAATGCTACGAAGAATACACACAAATTTTATGATGACACTATGTTGTAATATATGTCGTTCACATTTTAATACTCAAAAATAACTTCATAAATTTTACATAAATTATACACATATAATATTAAATGTACTCGTATAAATCATTTACACATTTATACTCAACTATGTAACTAGTAACAATAACTGATCTCAAAATTACAATATAATATAAATAATCTGGATAATACGTATGTGATAATAAACAATTTATCATTTCGACAGTTAAATTGAAATGTTACGATTTTTTCTAATGTCTTTCGTGAAATTATAATTAAATTTTGTTTAAATTTGTTGTATTTACTTAACAAATATTAAGTTACTTTTAATACAAAAATAGTTAAACGTTACGAAATTGGAATATAAAGGCATTGCATACCAAATACAATTATGATTCATTATTAAAATTATGTATTTTTACCAGTAAAATATTTAATAATATTTAATTCTAAAAATATATCTAATATTTCTTATTATCTTAACGTTTATTTAAATTGAAATGACATTAACTATCAGTTATATTTTTACTTATTTATCTGAGAACTTATATGAGAAATTTATCTATCTTGAATTTAGGTTTACAAATCCGAGTTTTTACTGTTAAGAATTTGAATATTTGAATTGACTTTAAACCTACCCAATTTCACTGAAAGCAAGTATTTCCTCCAAAATCCAAGTCACGCATAGCCGCCGGAAAAGACAACAATCTATCGGAAATTTAATTTGAAGTTCGCGGTAACTCGGCAAAACTGTCAATGAAGGAGCGCGCGCGTTTTGAAAAGATCATAAAGCAAAACTATATGAAACTAAACTTGTATTTATTACAAAAGAACACTCGAATGGGAAACTGTAGTCCAATTGGAAGCGTACGTGTATGTCGACGATACACGAAAGGAAAAGCTAAAGTTGTGGTGCGCGACTCAAATCGGAATGAGACGAGGAACGCACCTGTCCGGCTAAGGTGGCTGCACCGGCGGACCGCCCCCTGACCCAGACATACGATACAGTTATGCGGGTCCCTCGTTCACTCGAGGCATCTCCTTGTTCGTCACCAAACCAACAACCGGGGACCGGCGCGCCTGTTTGCCTGTCTGCGTCTCTGTCTGAAGAGTAGTCTAACGCTGTGACACTCCACATATCCGCTTCGACCCACTGAACCTATTCGAACCTAGTCATTTCCAGTAAATTGATTGATGTAATTTAATTGATTCGAAAACAATAAAGAAACAGCCAAAAGTTGCCCAAAATACTTTCTACTTAAAATAAAAAATAACTTTTAATCAATGAACATATTTTATTTATGAAACAACTCAAGTTGGTTGTCAATTTATCATCTGTAATTTTGCTCTAGAAATATTTATTACGAATTGTCAAATCATTTTCGAACCAAGTTTATTTAAATATGAAAAGAAAACACTATGTCAAGTTTAAATAAAAAATACTTCATTTATTAAAATTAATACAACATAAAATTGTATCCAAATTATATTTTTGAAACTATATCGTTAATAATTACATATGTTTATTAAAAATTAATTTGTTAAATTAATTATTTTTGTATTACTTTGGATTCATAAAGATATATAAATTATACGATCAAGGAGAATAGCATTGTAATTTGTATTGTTATTTGATTTTATTAATTTAACACTATCTTAACATTAGTCTAATGAACTATAATAAATTAATCCTATATACTTTATATCCATAAGATTTATGTATAAATAATTATTTTTATGAATGAGATTTGTTGATAAAATAAATCGAATTAAATAATTCAATTTTTAAGTTACTATATATTAAAATAAAAAAGATTTTATAAGTTAACAGTATTAGATTCTGAAAATTACTACTAATCAAGTATAATACTTAAATTTGATTAATATTATAAGATAAGAAAATAAAATAAATGTCTACTTCGTTACATTATATATAATTTTATATTATTAAATTATATTTTATACCAAAGTATACTATCAAATCATCTTGAAAATAATATAATCTCTTCAAAAATATAATTATCAATGAACAAATAAAAGATTCTTAATGTTTAAAATGAAAAAGGATATTCGAAAATAAAACATATTACTAGGATATACGTTTATTAATGTACTTCATACAATACAATAATAGTAATAATTAATTAGTCTAAGGTGAAGACTGCACCGATTTTCTATAAATATACCAGATTAAATCCAAAAACCAAAATCAAATAAACTTATTTACATAGAAGATTATACTTAGTCATGTAAATTGCGGAAGGGAGACAAACGCGATTTGCTTCTTTATTAATTAAAGTGACAAAAATATATTTAATGAAAGACCAAAATTATTTGGTCAGAGCCGACATGTTTACACTAAGAAAAAAGTGATTAATATCTTTTTTTGAATCGTGAATCATGCTTAATAAGTGTTTATTTTTATTTATAATTTTGTATAGTAGTCTATAAGATACATTTTATTTTCATATATTAAACTTATAGTTTTAAAATAAATGATTGAGTTTGTTAAAAAAAATATATAAATAAATATTATCAAATTATACTTTTTCTTAGTGTATTCATAACCATTTTATGAAATTTAATATTTATATATTTACACATAATATATAAGGCGTAACAAATCAGTTAATACTACAAGAAGAAATTACTAGGTATTTATCTCACATATAATTACGTGTATGAAATATTTTGTATTAAAATCTTAAATGTAACAACGATCTAGGTGCGAAACAAGTTAGTTTAATTAATCATTTTTGTTGATTAATCATCAAAATAAATGGATGACATACAGCTGTATTATAGATATTTATTAATATCTTTAAATGAACCTATGTTCTATCTTTTCCGCTCATTTGATCCGCTACGTTGTGAACGAGATCTACGACCACGGCTGCCACTACGAGAACGTCGGGATCTGTAGAAAGAAAAGCAAAATATAATTAATTCCAGTTTTAATATTAAAAAACACGGCTGCAAACATTAAAACTCGCAATTATCTTGTACAGTAGATTTCTATTCTTATGCTGCGTTCTATAATTGATTTTCGGTACTGAAATTACTGGTACTGTCGTTCTGAATTAATTGTAATTAACTGCGACAGTACCGAACCTTAGTATTAAATTTAAATATGAAGTTAATAAACAAAAACATTAAAAGGTATTCAATTATATTTCTTTTAAAAGTTCAAAATGTATCGTTTATTGCTAAAATTTGTAAAATAATACAACAAAAATCAACTGTGCAATTGACGAGTATAAAACGGTAACCATTAAAACATATCAAAATGTTGTTCATTTCGCTACTTGGTAACCATCAACCCATTAAATATAATAGAGAAAACTTATTGTTCCATGTCTTACCCATCTGAAGATTATCGCATCTTAACACTTTGGTTGCTTCACCCTGGACGTATGTTTTTCTCAATTTTTTGTACAACTTTTAACAACATGTACAAAGTATTATGAATTTGGGAAATTACATAAGTTGTAACCACCTTGCATTCAATTAAATAATTTACTAATAAGTATTAAATTTATAAGCATACTTAGAATTACTTATAATAGTAAGTAGAATAGAATAGTAATAATTCCAACAAAACATTTATAATATGCAATAAAAATATTGTATGCTTTTACAAATGTTATCTAGATCATGGAATTGTTTATTGTGTTTTTTGTTCGAAACACTTTGTATAACGCATTAAAATTCATAAACAACGAAAAATAATTAAATAATAGTTATGTAATCATAATTGGAAAGTTATAACATCACAATAATGAATCTACTTGAAAATTAAAATGCTACTATATAATCAAATTGAAATTAATTAAATTAATATTTATTATTAAAATATTACTTACCAAAATTCCTGAAAAATTAATAATTTCTGTATATACAATAACTTAATATAATAAATATGTGACATTATAACTTTGTAAATACAAATTCAATGCAAGTACTTCTTTACAAGTTAATTCAAAGCAAAACTTATATTAAATAAGTTTATAAAAATCAATTCCAAGTAAATATATAATTCACGCGATTGCGTTGACTACTTTTTTATAGTAAACTATATAATTGTTGCAAGTATTTTAATGTACTTGAATAATAGTTTTTATTCTTCCATGCGGACAACTTTAATTTTACAATATTTTTTCATATAAAAATTAACAAATTCTTATCACAATGCTACATTAAATTCTTTTTATACATATTGCAAGGTGGTTAGTTATAATTAAAACGTAAATTTACATTTTTTAATACATACAATTTATTCGTTTGTGAATTATCAATGAATTAAAATATCCAGTAACAAAATATCCTACTACGCATAATCCTGATGAAAATTAATTATCTAAAAAAATTGTGTTTCCAAACCCTGAAAATATTTGAAGTAAAAATAATTAAAAAAAAATATAAAAACAGCCAATTTTTAATAAAACATTTATTAACAAACAATTATTTGAATAAAGATACAAATTAAATATTTACTATTTTTACTATTTCTATTTTACTATTTTATTTTATTTACTATTACTTTACTATTTACTATTTCTTAATTTTTTTTATTTTTTGTTTTATATAAAAAATACTTTGTGGTTTTATATATTTATAGATCATTATTTTATATAAACTATAGAATCAAATATTTGATCCTTGATATTATGTCATAGGATATTTCATTCTAAACCTCATAATCCCTATATTAAGGCCCACAAACAATGAGTAACAATTAACGCAATTGACAAATTTATAATTGGACTACATACCTTTTGCCTCGACTGCGACTGCGTGATCTGGACCTTCTTCTATCACGCTCTCTGCGTTCGCGTTCTCTGTCACGATCACGCTCACGTTCACGATCTCTATCTCTGTACCCGTCCCTGTACCGCCTGTCGCGGTCCCTGTCACGATCACGATCACGTTCTCGGTCGCGGTCCTCACGATCACGGTCGCGTTGTCTGTCACGTTCCATCATTGATTCACGTTTCTCTTTGCGTCTTTCTTCTACAGTCTTTTCCAAATCGGCAAGCTTCTCGCGAATTTTGATAAAACCAAGGTGAAGTTTGCCCCCAAAGTGGTCCGCTAAACGCCGATCATTGTCATGGATGCCGAGATATGCACTACAAACCTCGCAGACGCGTAACTTTTGTTGTTGATAAGAGGATGCTGGCATACTGTTTCGGTACTCTTGTTCAGCCTCATTTTTCTTTTTGCGCAATTCATCAATCTCCCCCATTAACTTCATCGATTCTTCTACAAAACCCTCCTCTCCGAGTTGTTCTGCCTTTGCAAGTTTCTTACCGATTTCTTCGGCCAGCACATGTACGCTGTTTGCTTTGGCTGCCACTTCTGCACTTAACTCCTCTTGTGTCTCTGCCAAACGCTGTTTTGCTTGTTCAGTTCTACGGTCGCAATCGGCTATGAAATTTTGAAGGTGTTCCATTGCCTGAAATTGTACATTACACCTTAGTACTTGAAATTGTGCATAAACTTGGTTACAAATCACTGAAATGGTCAGTTTAATCATTACAACTGGCCACTAAATGTCAGTTTTTAAAATAAAAGATAAAAGAAAAATAAAGTAAACTTACGTCAATGTCATAGAAATGATCCTTCTTCTTTTGTGCAGCTTCAAAGTCAGCCCGTAAGGCCAAGTCGTGAATCTGGGGGCATTCTCCCAGGTCCATGCGCTGCGATTCATAAACCAAAAGCAATTAGTAATCGCTCTCAATAAGCAGCGACACCTTATCGCGTCTAAACAACAGCACCCTCCCAATAATAACGTAACAGTAACAATATAACAATTTAAAATAACGGAGAGTAGATGTTACGTCCGTTGACGTCACTGGCACTAAGTGTGCCTAATAATAAATACATAATAATATATTGAAACCCCCAGTTCCCCACCCTGAGACGTTAACGATGAGATTATTACGAATGAGTTATCCTACGTCATTTAGCGTGAAAGTATCTAAGGTACTTGAATAGTTAAGACTTACAAAAAGAATGCATCTTCGCGTTGGTTACTCTTCCCATACGCGCCAATTAATACAAGCATACACGCCTTCTGGTTTCGGGTAGAAAACACGCAATGCCACCTAAACGGATTATCATTTGTTTGTTCGTCTGCTCACACTTGTTGATAATCATTTGGTACAGACTGATTGATTATATAATAATATTATATGTCATTATTAATAACTGATTAATCAACTCTTATATTCGTTGATATGAGCGGCACGTTGGGCCAAAATAATATAATTCATTACGTTTATTTTAAATATATATATATATTTTGTTGGTAAATGACTTACAGAGAGCGGTAACACCTCGTGCCCCTGACACACGACTTCGCGATGACAATGATGCTACAACCAGCACAGCTTAAGTTTATACAGTAGAAATCTCTAACAAAATGCCTTACAACCTATTGTTTGATTATAGCGTTAAGAAACAGGGCTCGCATTGAGCCAATTAGTTTAGAAATCGAGAATTCAATACGTACATCCAACAACACTGGCATGGTGTGCTTATCTCTCTACTTTTTTTCTCTCTTTTACACACACTCTCTCACTCTTTTTCTGCTTCTTTTTCGTGCATCTCATTCTCTTCAGCAAATTGGTTCTTCTCGCAAGATTACAATTTGCCAAAAATAATAAGTCACGCCATCGATGATGACAAATTATACTGCAATTCCATTTCACTTTCGCTAATGTAATGACGTCAATTAAGTCTCCTCGATAAACATAATTTAAATACAAAGAAAATGATATTGTATCAATAATATAATTCTGTTGAAAGATATATATATAGAAAGAGATAGAAGGTATAGTTACCAATATAAGAAACAATCACATAAGATACATGCAGTTCTAAATCAAATGGACAAATAAAAAGTTGTCTTATAATGGCAAAGAAATCATAGAAAAAGAACCGAATGTTCGTGAGGAAATGTGGGGACAGTGAACTCAAGAAGCGTACATTGTGACAATCATCAATGCCCGTTCTACTTTACAGAAAGGTTTTCAAGAATTCCTCTGCCGATCGTTCACAATTTGAGATCAATAACTTTATTATCATTATGATTTTACTGTATTACATAATTTCTTCTTCGTGTCTTTAAATTAAATTAATTTTGCAATTGATTACGGTTTATTGGTAACTTATTTTTAAATTCATTTAGCATATAAATATTATTATTAAAATTTTAATATGATTAAAACAACTTTAAAACTACAAAGTCTTTGTTAATATATAAATATGTAACTGATATAAATATTTAATAATAATGTATTTTAATAATATTTTTATTATATATAATATTTGTACTGTGACATAATTTAAAATGGATATAATCGACATAATCAAAATAAATAAATTAGTTATACAGAAACGATAAAATATTATAAAAATAAATTATAATTATGTAAGATTGTTAAATCTTATTAAAAATTTGTTTTATACAAATTTTACTGATTGTAAAGCATCATACATTTTTATAATAATCAATTCTTAATACATTAACAAGATTCACTCATTTTTGCGTGTATAGAATTGAATTACATTTATGATTCATATAAATTAATAAACATCCTTGCCGAATAATTATAATTTATTAATAATTAATCATTGTTTGTTCATTCTGTAAAATATTTAGCACCAACAAACTGTTATTTTATTGCAAATAAAATTTTGGCAATTCGCGAATGAAGTTAGTTTACTTACGGCTCATTGCATCGTTTGGTCTACTGATCGAGGGCAAAAATCTTTGTGTATTTTTCATTTTTAGCACACATACTCACGGAAAGAAAACTCCTATTTCTTCTGCATTGAAATGTTGAATACCGATTAAAACGCGTCATTAGCTACTCACCGAAGCTCAGGCCTCGTCGGGGTCTGGGTTTTAAACGGCATTCAATCTAATTGTGATATATAAATATATACCTAATGCCTTAATTATTTTACATGTAGATCAATGTATATTTGTAATACGTACGTCCTTTTAGTTTTTCAGTACTTACAGTAACGCGTGTGCGAGAGTGACAAGTACAACGACATACGAGTGGACAATGTTCGCAATGATATTGTACAACGGATTGGATTGGAATTGCATTTTCCAGACGCTCTGGAAATAATATAAACGCATTCGAATCGACATTAGTGAATCCGAAGGTGTTTTATAGGTTTGTATTTAATTGTTAATGATTTATTATATTTTAATTTAAATTAACTACACCACTCCGTTTGTATTTAATTTTATTAACGTAAAAACTTCTATCTCATTGTTAATTTATTTGAGTTTCAATGGTGCCGATGTTGCCCTTTAGAAAACATCATGAGTATAAAGAATTTAAGAGCCCAAATACTCTAAGTAGATTAATGAGGTTATGATTGATCAAATGCAGGTCCTGCTGAAGTGGACATATTTAGATGGCGTTAGTTTGTGTTTAAAAAATGTTGGATCAATGGTGTGGATCAATACCTAATTGATATTTTTAAACATATATGTAAATATATATTTTTTCTATAAGTTTGAACTAATATTTTAATTAATAATATCTATTATAATTAAAAATATTATAATTCATATAATATATATTTTTCTCCTTAATTTATATTTTCAATATATTTTTTACATATTTTTATAGCTTTTAACTGTATCGAATTTATTTGTTCCATTTTACAGTTTAATCAAATATACTTTACTAGAAATGTGTTAAAATGATATAAACTATTCTTTTTACTTCTTTACTTCAATAATATATATATATATAGTTATGCTTATAAGATTGTTGAATACATTAAAATTTAATTTTAAGACTACATTATTTTATATATTTAAATATAATTTTTAGATTTTTATTATTAAGTATAACATATTTTTTATAATAATTAAATAAAAAAAATTAAATTGCTAATATAAAAAAAGATATAATTAGTCATTAATATACTATTAGCTATTGAAAAAAGATATAATTTTCAAAAAATGTTGAAAATACAAAAGTAAAGGCTCTTGCAATATTTCTGATTACAAAATACTGAATATCAATTCAATATAATTCATTGAGAGAAAAATAAAAAGGTATGAATTTCTATATCAAATATATTATGTTAAATATTAATTTATAAATAAACTATACATATAAGTATACACACTGATATTTAACAAGAATATATTAAACCTGATAATTAATAAATATTAATAAAAAGATGCATAATAGCAATGTAATAACTTGTACAATTAATGTAATAATATATTTTATTTCATATATTCTCATGAAATATGACACTATTTTGCTATAAAACATCTTTCTAATTCAAATTATTATTTATAATGTTAAAGACAATTATTTTCTATTGTAAGAACCATCACTAACGAATTACAAATAGTTTATAAATTCTTATCTAAATAATGAACTAACAGGTACTATTATTAATTAAAACATGATTTACAATTATTTTCAGGATAATTATAAAGTCATTAAACAATATACATGTGGTAAAAGAACCACCAATTCAATTACCAGTTTCAAAAGTAAAACAAATCTGAAATCAACTGCTAGATTAAAAACAGTCATTTACCAATGATATAAATTACTAATCTAAATAAATTTAATGGAAAAGTGACTTAAAAATACAGATTTATTTGGTGTATCTTCAAAAAGATTTAGGCCACTCTGCCAATCATTTCATTTAGTGCACTCACCGTAGAAGAGAGTATTTCATGAGGGCAGCATGCTAGTAGAAAACTCTTGCAGACCTTTGGATCAGAATATTTGACTTGGAATTTGTTGTTCTCGCCTAAAAATATTCATAATGATAAAATAAATTAAATTAAAAATAAACAAAAAAAAATTTATAATTTGAAATATATATATAAAAGAAGTATTAAATGTATAGAGAAATAAATTAATTTGATCAATATAAAGCCGAGTAATTATTTGCATCATAAAAATTTATAAAAATAATAGTATATATACACACACATACACATATACATATGTATAAATATTTATAAGAAATTTATTTAGCATTCATGCACACTAAATGTTATAACTTTTACTGAAATAAATAACACATGATCACATATTATTCAATACTTAAATTAATGAAAAGTATAATTTGTATTTCTTTAGAAATACAACACCATTCATTATTTTAAATTAATATTTCTATTGAAAAGCATAAAACAAGTATAACAGAAAATTCTCAAAAACTATAAAAAATGAAACTTTTATATTAAATAGAAAAGAAATTTGTGGTCGATATGCAATCATACGAGTCACCATCTTGGCATTTGACTTCACGACAAAAATGTCGTAGCGTAAGGTTATAAGCGTTGATTTTAGAAATAATTTATGTTACCGTTTCTTCCCGTTCCCATTAACTGATCGAGCATTGCTCGCATTTGGTCGTGAGCCGTCATCTTGTTCGATTTTGAGTCTCTTACATCAGATATTTAAATTATTTAAAATACCACATTCAACATTACAGTTTACAGCCGAACACACTTTACACAATTGCTTAATGCTCAGTCAGTTGCTTTGCTGTTGGCGCTGTTGGACTGTTGCTTCGATGCGGAAATAACGGAAATGGAGAATGCGCATTTAAGAACATGCGCATAATCAACCGTTCATAAACACGCGGGAAATTTAAAATGTATTACTAAATATTTAAAAATATACACGTGACAAATAAATATATCTTTATATTTATTTGAAATAAAAATTAATATTGTTTAGAATTTTCTAAATTTGCTTTTATATTCACATATTAATTTTTATAAGCAACATTTTAAAGTTATTAAAGGGAATATAAATTATATTTAAGATAGTAACTATTTATCTAATATAAAATAAGAATAAATACTTAACAAATTAAATATTATTATAAAACATATTTTTTTACAATATTATTATATAACATTATCATAATTTGCGAATTACTCTATTTTCCTGTTTAAAAATATAATCTAAATATTTTTATCTTTGGCATATCTTTATTTGTCAATATTTCTATGAATACGAAATATCTCATTTATTTCATAATAAAAATATTTCCAGCTTTTCAAAGGAAAAATGTAATGAATAATTTCGTTTAACGTTTAAACAAAACAAAGTAAAGTAAATATAAAGATATGAATACAGCACATAAATTAGATACATAAATATGACATTTATTCCGCGTTCATCGGTTCAACACACGCTTGCCGTACTCACACACAAACAAGAAATATAACTAAATGAAAGTAATTACTATATTTGACAAGTCGAAGAATTTAAACACGAATTAAGCTTTAGTGTACTTAGATTTGCAATTATTTATAATACTAAATAAACATTCATTAATACTATAAATAATTAATAATAATATAATGATCAATTTCCATTCACGATAATATAGTATTTATTGGCATTATAGTATTTGATAACTAAGTAATAATCGTAAGTATCCTGCACGCATAATTTTATATATGTTAAAACTTTATGCTTAATATTTTCATTAATTAATTTAAATGTATAAAAAGTTTTAAAGTACAAGGTCTTAATTATAACTAATTATATTATAACATTAGTTTAAAATTATCATAGTATAGAATATTGTATTAGTTTAAAATATAATTACAGAAAATTGTTCTTGGATTATATACTTGATTTAATAATAAATTATAATAATAAATATATATTTGTCTGATAGAGAGCATGAAATTAATACATGATTATGTTGAAAATATAATGGATAAAATTATTAAATATAAATAACAATAATCTTGAGTTTTTGAAAAATATATATATATCTGCATATCATATCATGTAAACCATAATTTTTTTTGTTATATAATTAATGTCTTTTAATTTCATCACATGTTTATGAATTTAATCAGTTGTAATGCATACATAAATACATATTGTATTTAATATATATATATATATAATAAATTATATTGTATCAAAAATAAATTTAATTTATTAATTTTATTTACATTACATAAATTACAGATATTGTTGAATTACATAATGAGTGTTAAAACATTAAAAAGACGTTTATCTACTGCAAATATTGAAAATAATAAAAATTGCAGTGATGATGACATGTTCAATTCTGATGATGAAACCTTAAAAGATATTAAAAAGTTCAAATCGACATATGGAAATGAAAAAAAAGCTATAAATGTTAAAAAAAAGATCAATGATAAATGTTCAATTTGCCAACAAAAAATATCAGACCAAAATACAAAAATATACACAGGCCACCCTAAAGAAGCAGAAGAAGAATGCATAACATTGATTAATCCTAAACTAAATTATTTTTCTGGAGAAGAAGAAAGTACTGATTTTGAAAATGACAGACCAACTCATAGAATAACATGCTATAGGTTAAATTTAATTTATAAATATTACTGTATATTATTAAAATCATTTAAAAATATTTTCTAATAATTTTAATGCAACAATTTCAGAATTTATTGTAAAAATGGTCATTTGGTACCACTGGATTCTGGACTTATTGATAAAAATGTCCTTTTATATATATCTGGTTATGTAAAACCAATATTCGATGATAATCCTGAACCTAATGA